>JABFOV010001661.1:0-23752 GCA_022817685.1 Aradophagus sp. ZL-2020
TGGTCCTTCAATTGCTCATTGACGTATAATAATACCTTCTACACAATATTGCATACAATACAAAAAAGCTGTCAATATATACTATTTTTTCGACTTGTTCCAGCTTTACGTGTCAGTCTAGTAAATTGCACTAGGATTTTTCTCTCCGTGTAAATATTCCATAATAAATTCCTACGATTAGTGCAATGTCGTTATTTTAATAAGTCTTGGAAATTCGTTACAGAAATGGCATTACAAATAATAAAAAAAAAAAAATAATAATAATAAAAATTACGGTGCCTTTTACCATATTCTGCGAAATATGAAAAACGTCACAAAACTTGATGACAACACAGTAGTTGTTATTTGTTTTTCTTCAAAGTTTGTTGTCATTCACCTTGAAGTCGATGAAAACAAACAACTCTTACAGTGTTGTCATCAGTAATTTCTTAGATGCTTTCCGTATCTTTCCGAAGCGCGGTAATTTTTATGGCTTCTTTATTTCCGTGTGATTAGCAATTTTATGACAGTTTATTTATAAGTTATTGAATCAGAGGTTTAAGTCGATAAAAATTACAGAAGCAAATAAAATGTAAAAAAAAGAGGAAAAAGTTAGAAAGAACACCAATTGGTCACGAAAATAAACTTAAAGGCATTTGTCTTGATCGTTCGTAACTCGCGTTACACAACTTGGCAATGTTTTATTTCGCAGTTTTTGGTCGTGCGGAATTGCCGTTGGTGTAAACTATGATGACGATGACTGATTCGGCTTGGACACCTCTTCAGACGCGGCCATCGTTTAAATAGTACAATTTAATTAACGCCGTTTGACAGTTTTCGATGAGCAATGTTATTAATTGTTGTAAGTGAATTATGTCATTTTGACCTTTAAGTTGCAAGTTCTCAATAAAAAAAATGCTTCACATATTTATTTACTTATTGCACAATAATTCATTTCTCGCAATTCCATTACTGTACTTTGCGTTTTTTATAACTTTTCTTTTTAAATAATTGATGATTTCTTGAAATGTAGTTTTAATAAGTGATAAAAAAAATTATAATTAAAAGGTTGAACTTAAACATTTGACGCTCGGCTTTCATTTCCTACGATTGATTTATTTTTGATTCGTTTATTAATTTATCACCTGAGTACATTTTTTTATTTGAATAGAATTGAATTTGTATACGTGTAAATTTACATTGTAAATAAACTATCGTAAAACGCATAATTGAATGATATGGCTGAACAGCAAGAGGTTTTACAAAGGAAAATATGATCAAAATACGGAAATGCTAGTCATTTTTGTATCTAAATAAACAAGCGCAAGATGTCTCTTAGAAAAAATTAACATATACGTTTGTTTGCAATCATAATAAATATCTTGACATGTTTTCTTTCCTTTCATCAATGTGTTTAAATTTTGTTTTAACTCACAGAAATCATTTTTCGGAATCAAACTTTGTTAATGGCTCAAAATTTTGGTCAACAAACCCGAATGTGATAACCCCCTCCCCTCTTTTTAAAAAGGGTTAAAATTTAATTTGATCCGCTTCTTCAATTTCAATTAATTTTTACTTTATTTTCATAAAATCTGTCCTTTATTTATTTCTTCTATTTGCTCACTGATCATACAAAATCAATCTAAACGTTGATAAAATATCCATCAGTTTGCTTTCCAGAAACAGTGTCAGTGTAAAGCACTTGATCAATATCTCTGAGAAAATGCAAGCAACGACTTTATAGCCGCAAAATATTTTTATCGAGATCATTATCATCATCTTATCTACACACTGACTTTACTCGAGTATGATGTCATTTTTCGTGTAAAAATATGTAAAAAAGGAAAGAAAGAAATCACACTAATAAAAAGAAGGGAGAACAAGATACAAAGAAATTGCAAAAATTTTTCATCACGATTGGCCAATGTTACGTGCATTTAGGACACCCACGTGGGACCCGTCGTTCAGAAATGAATACAGTAAAGGTAGCAATATTTACGTTATTACCATTAATTCATCGTATCGCTTGAAACTGTATACGTGCATTGAACAGCGGCAAAAATGTACTTTTTTACCGTATAATAAACGTATTTTCGTGATATGATAACAATTGCAAATTACAGTCAATGTTCACGTTATATAAATATTTACTAATGAACGTTGGAAACTTCAAACGCATTGCAAAAATTATGCTCTTTATAATCATCAGTGTGAACAAAATATAAAAAATAAACATCAAAGTACCAATGCAACAACAGTCAATCCTATCAAAGAATCAAAAATATAATCAATGTAAAGTTTTCGTGTAGAAATATCTACACGATTTATTTAAATAATTTATATTCAGAAAACCTTAACAAAAAAATTGAAGTAAATCTACTTCAAATTTCCTTAAAGTATATACATGTACTTAAAATTTGTTGTTAAAATAAACACCAGGTTAATTTTTCAACATTTCAAATCGTGCGAATACTTTCAATTTATTAAATATTTGGCAATTGTAACACTTAAGAAAAAAAAAAAAAAAAAAAAATGTCTGAAAAGCTCTCGTTTGGTAAAAAATGAATCGAGCAGCGGCGAAGTTGGGCAACTTCTGGCGCGGCACTCCAGACAGCCGGGAACCCGAGCTGACGTAAAAGCCCGCAATAAAAAGCATTTCTTTCGAACCACGCGGGGATCCATGGTACGCCGGCGCACTAATAATAGAGTGATTTATGGCTCGCGAGCACTTATTCGCCGACTTACAGATTGCCACGGCGAACCGCGACTTTATCGCGCCTTCCCCTCGTTCCGACCGATGGTTACACCACCCGCCAATTACTTAACGCGACGACGCTTATCCGCGAACGCCCCCCCCCCCACCCCCTCGCGAGTTGCTTCAGTTCGAACGCAATAAAAAGCAAACAATGCGTCGTTTGTAGCGCGACATTGGACACGAGTAATGAGCAACGTGAACTCGTTTCTTTCCCTTTTTCTCTTTACTTTTTTTTTCTTTTTTTTTCTTTCAAGTTTATGGATTTTAAATAAACTTCTAAGTATAAGATTAAATATGAATTTAAAAAGTTTACAGATCTCTATCGAAATTGAAATGATCACTCAATTTTTTTCTTTTGAAATGGAGAACTGATTTTTGATTAAGTATTTTTAATCAATTTCAATGGACTAGTTACAATTTGTTAAACATTTTTTGTTTTTCAATTATTATACTTTTTTTTTTCTCTAGATTGTGACCATCCTGTTAATTTATTTTGTTCATCTTTTATTCCATTCGTTAATGAATAACTCGAGGTTTGCTAAAATGAGTGTGAAGTTTGCCACGTGTCAAAGACTTGAAAAAAATGATTGTTAAAATAAAGAAAGGAGATAAAATTAACAAGTGTAGATACGAAAATTGTGATAATAGAAGTACAATATAAAAATGTTTACAAAAGTATATACATTGTGCATGAAGCTCATGACAAACATAAGTCATCATTTCGAGAAGAAAAAGTCACGAATACATGAGAAACAGGGAGCAATAAATTAATAATCAATCACCAATTGCATACGTATTTCTACTTCCCACATTTGCACCTCTATTTTTTTCCCCACAGTGAGAGACATTAACTACAACTGCAACAAATTATCACAAATTATACTTTATTTTATTTCAAAAGTATTGTATTACAAGAATTTTATTTTGACTTTGGAAATATTTCATCACCATTCAGTCACCCATCCATTTGCCATCCTTCCCTAAGAATTGCTTGACTTGGCATTGTGGCATCGTCTTCACCTCACCTTCATTAAATATAAAACAATATCATTTCTGAATATTAAAATTTATTAGGACCTGTTTTAATTTCTGAAGTAATAATAATATTTTTTCTTCTTAAAATAACAAATATTCAACCGAAACTTGTAATTAACCGAATAATACATTCAATACACTTTTCACATAAAGTATAGCATTTTTTGTTATAAAATGTCTCTCAATGACACAACGCGTTGCACGCGCCACGTGGCGGATTTCACAACACTTGTCGTAAACTTCAACAGAAACGTTTTCAATTAAACGTGCTGCCTTAAAAAGTCGATAACGACGAAAAAGTTCAGTAAACAAATACATTGAACCGAGCTGAAGCCGAAGCGCAATTGCCATTGATTCGCCGAGCTCGTTAGCGAACACGTAACGACGGCTCGTTGAATAACGCTGGCAAAGTTGGAAGCTTTCGTGAGTAAGAGCCAGCAGCTTTGTTCCGCCGCGCGCAGACAATGAATGATTTAATTACAATGATTTCAGTAACGTTTCCACTGAACGCGAAGAAAAGAATCGTGCCAATGTCACCGGCCGGTTACGCCGCTGTCCTTTGTAGCGGTATCATATAAGAAGATGCACGCAGAAGTAAAAAGTGGTACATTTATCCTTAAATTTGGGAAACTGGCTTCGGAAGGACACCAATTGAAACATTTCAAAGAATTCAAATCAACGTGTCCTCTAATTAGAGAAAACAATTTTATGAACATTTGAAAAAATTTAAAAACTTCTTAATTTGAGTAGTTTGTGAGTGACTAGCTTTTCCTAGTGTTTTTCCCATAAATTATCCAAAACTATTTGCATTCCATAAGGTCACTTTTCAAAATTTAAGGGAAAATCAACTGTTTCATTTTTCTGCGTGTGACGTTTCGTTGGAAAGTGTTTGGCCGAGGTCTTTGTTGGTCAAGCCAAGCCGTGATTCAACTTGGAAGCTGAGTCGCTTTCCTCCTAAACGATAAACCTGATTCGCCCGGCAAATTCCACGAACAGTTCGCAGCTTCCCCGGGGACGTGGCGAGACAAAGGACGGAGGGAAAGAGTTCGTTCTTCCCCGGATAAGTGGACCCACTTTCGAGCCGGGATCGTTCACCTCGCGATGAATAACCAATACAGCCGGCCCGTTACGGGACAGACAACAAAAGAGACGTCGAATAAAGGAAAAATCTGCAGCGTGGCCCACCTCATTTTTTGAAATCTCGCGCCTTTTGTCTTGCTCGGCCCGAAACGCAACTTCCTTTCTCTCCGAAATTATGACTTTTCTTTGGTTTTAATTTCTCATCGTTTGCTTTGTCGCGCAAAGTGGTTGTGTTTCTGAGCGGGATTTTATGCGTATTGAAGAGAATCGTTGGATTAATGTGTATCATTTCGTTTTGTAATGTTAGAGATTATGATGATTTGTGATGTTAAAGTAATTGCAATGATTGAAATCGAGGAAACATTTGTTTGAGTTGGATATATTATTTTAAAGTGAAATATCAGGTTTAGCTAAACTCTTTTATTAGGGTATTGGATAAGTGAATATTGAGATTTGAAATAACATTGATTTAAAAGTTAGCTTGTTATATAATTTTATATTAAATAAGTTAGTTTTTCTTGTTTCTTTTTTCATTTTCAGTTAATTTAAAATGAACGTTATTAATTAAGATTCTTTTTTTTTTTTTAATAAAGTCTACTTTGTAATTTTAAAAAATAAAAAAAAAATGAAAAATTTAATTATACTTTGATAACTTTCTACTAAAGTAAAATGAGTTGGGCTAAATCTTTCAAACCAACAACTGCACCAAATCTTGAATCAAAATTCTGAACTATCTGAAATGTGTTTCTAAATGGAAGGACATTTTTCAAAGCATCGGCAACTGCACCGAACAATACAGAAAGTGCAAGCAAACGAGGCCTGGAGGAATCGGGAAGAGTTTCGCGTGCGAGAGAGAACGCGAGAGTCGGCGCGAGGAACGCGACAGGACAAGGTGGGCGTCCGCATCGAGTCAGTACGTGACGTCAGGCTTACATATTTGGCCAGTGGACATATGGAACGAAAGGATTTTTGCTGCGCGACATTGCCTGTGCACTTCAATGAAACCGCAATACGGTTTTCGTTAATTGTAAACACAAGTGCCGTCGCGTCAACATCGATATGGATATCGCGAACACGTACTCCGTCGTTTTTTCTCTTTCGGAGATGGCGCTCGAAACGTCAACTTTTTTCCCTGCCTTTAACGAGGATAAACGAGACGACGAATTCCATCGAAACTTATGTCTTATTTCGCTCAATTAATCTTGCATATTTCAATCCAATTTAATGCATCGAATAAACCTGTCATCGGAATTTAAAAATTACTCTTTACTTCTCAGCACATTAGCATAAATAAGAACTAATGAAAAAAGCGAGAGAACGAAAATTGAAATATAAAAGTAACAGATGGATTTCGTTACCTCAAGTCACTCTGAAACGTCTCCTTTTTTTTTCTCTCAACCAGCGCGTGAATTGTGGCAAAAGTAATGTCACTCGTTAAAAATAGCGGGCGTGAAAAGTTGCCGATCGAGAAATTACAATTCTTATAATTAGACGTGTGCAGAAAATTCGACACCATCGGCGAGCCGTTGACGCAACTGTCGAAATTCGATCTGGGTCAGTCGCGTCGATGAAGAAAAAGAGAGAAAGGGCCACCGAGGAGCGGCCACTTCCGATTATATTTCGGCCCGCAAATCCGGCCCAATAACTGCGGACACCCACGAGCCGCTCGCTTCCGTAATCCTTTATCGGCCGTTCCGGGCCGTGAGTCTATATTTTCGGACACCTCGGCGTTGAGCTTGAAATGAGTCAGGATGGTCACGCCAACGTGAAACGGCTGGCATTATGGCCAGCTGCTGTGCCACTCGACCTTCGTCGGACCACTTCCGTTGTTCGTGACCCAAGGACCAATAGGACAATCTCGTCCACTGGGACAGAATGGTCGTTTGCAGCCAGTAGGAGTGGTTTTTGTTTCATTGTTCGTGTGCTCTCGTGTCACGGGACATTGTGGATTCCATTTTCAATTTGTTAGTCAAACTGGAAAATAAACTCAATTGAAATAATGTACCGCAGTTTCGACATGTGCTGCAAATTCGCAAAGTTTAAGTTATATCAATCTAGATTCAGTTTAAGTTAAGATTGATTGCAAGATAATTGGCATTTTTTTATGATAAGTGGGATCGACTTGTTATGATATAAAAATATAAGAATTTTGCCTTTAAATTCAAGGAAACTTATTCTATAAGACAATATTTTCTAGTATTTATACCGTGAAATTGAAAAAGTATTTTGTATGAATACATTGCTTTGTTTATAGAAACTGGTTCCCTTGATTTTAATGGAAACATTTAATGTGTTTTTTTTTCTTTGTGTGAAGTTTTCAACGCTTAATCAGTTTGTTAAATATTACTTTTTAATTGAAAAAAAAAGAATATAATACAGTATAGTTAATTGTACAAAATAGTTGATTGGAATTAGTAAGTAAATATAATTACCTTATGCCTCGACGAGAAATTTTATTTTCACAATACATTCAACAAAGTGAAATATTTTCGTTACTCATATTTCATAATTCAAAAAAATAATGTTGATCACCCAAGAAACTTTTTGTTCCCAAGGCAGTCTTTAAATTTAATAGTAACAACAAAAAGACTTTTATTTCAATTTTATTTTATGATGAAAAGACACGTTTTCAATTTTTAACCGGGTATGCGTGTAATTTTTGACTCCTTTTTTATTATTCATTTCCACGAAAGAAAAAAAGGAAATAAAAAATGAGCAAACTCATCATACCACTGTTTTACTTTGTCCACGCACCATAAAGTACTGTATAACAAGTCACTAATGTAAACAAAACAACCGAATCGGAAACACAGCACATTTGTCTTGTTTTCAGCCGGCTAAGTGGATCGCTCGACCTAATCACTGAAGTCTATTTTTAATTCATTAAACCCTAGATAATATATACAAAAGGAAAAGAAGAAAAAACAAATAAATAAATAAAAAGTGTTACATGAAATATAAAACGAAATGTTTTTTTCTAAAAGTTCAAATATTTTGTAGAAATAAATCATTATAAAATGTTTGAGCGGTTCAAGGATACAAACGTGAGTCGTTCATGGCGCAAAGTCATTGGCAGTAATCACTTTTATGCAATCAAAATTGATTTAATGAACCGCACTGTCCCATTCAAAATATCTAACCTCGTGTCAGTTCTTGGAGCTACTCAATTGCCGCGGCTTCATTTCTCTTTTCTCATTTCTTTTGCTCTATTAAATTGCCAATTGAGTTTACTGTTATAATTATCATGTTAGTTAAAGTCACAACCGAAATTACTGTGAAATTTAAGAGAATTTAGTAAAAAAAAAAAAAAAAGGTTAGTTTTTAGGTTTAGGTTAGGTTTTTTTGGTTACAAATGTATAGAATTTAATAAATTTAATCAGGAAAATGAAAATTTATAATTTTCAATGGACCATATTTCAATATTTTGGTACAGAATTGATTTTTACTCATTGATTTATACTCATTTAAATTCCAGTTTGGTGGTAAGCAAATAAACAAAAATGTCATAAATTGACTTCTGAAGTGGGACAATTTAATTCTTCAGACATTTTTCTTGACTAGAAAGTTGAAGTTCAAAATGAAAAGAAAGAGTAGCCAGCAGTTAAAAGGGTTTTCCAGTTGAATGCTACTGAACATTTTAAATCACTGTAACTGTTATCGCGAGCCATTTGTGCAAAATATTATCAGACAATTACAGACGTTATTTCTGAAACAATTATGGACAAAAGTATGCTAACTGAAATCATCAAGCAAAACTTACCATTAGCGCAATGAATTTGCAGAAAACGTGGCATCGTTCGGTACTAGTGTTATTTCATTAAACCTTGGATGTTTTGTTTCTTTGCTTCTTTTTTTATGACAAATTATTAGCATTTTGATTAATTAGTCAAGCAAATGCAGTTTGCATTGGCCACAATATCTATTTTACTGTGCATATCATGTGAAAAGTAATTGTTTCATATTATTGATATTAGTTAAAAACTTATCATAATCAAGTGGAAACGTTCCACACAAAAGTCCTATACTTAATTTATTCGATAACAAATTTATTTGTTGATTATATTGAAATGTCGTTCATTTATCTTTCATATGATATTTCAAGAGTATGTATAATGAAATTAAAGTTTCGATACTGATTTCATTAAATTTGTGTACATTTAAATTCAATAACACTTAGAAATGGAAACTGTTACTTCACGCCGGAAATCTATATTGATCTTTTTTATATAATTATCCATTACAATTATCTAAAATTGTAATAATTTTCAATTTAAAAAAAAAGTATATTTTCAATAGTTTTTGTGCATTCACTGGCCATTGTTGATAAAACAATTTCGAAAATTCAAAATCTTTCAACACTGAAAATTGAAATCGTCCATTTTAATAATTTCCTAAACATCCCTCTCGCCTGACAACACAAAAGCTCGCCGATCTCAAGCCGGACGAACCGGACACCCGGTACGCGCGTGCGCGATCCGATGCAGTTGAAAATAAAAAAAAAAAAGATAGAGAAAAAAAACCCAACTTCCATGACGTTCACAGGTGTTCATTTTTAAATCCCCGTTTGGCTCGAGCGACGCACTCGAAACACAATTGCCACATCAGAACCAATGACCGACAGACCGGACTGACCAAGTCAATCGGTTCGAACGAAACGGCTTTTGCTTGTCAAAAGCGAAACCGAAAACGGGGAAACCGAAGAAGACGGGGACAAAGCGAGCGAAACGGAGCAGAAAGCGGAGTCGCTCCGAATCGCGGTGGCAAGGAAAAAGCGCGATTGATCGCAATTATGGCGCATCTCGAAATAGCGACGGATAAGATGGCCGCGTTAGAAAATGTCTTGGTCCGGGACTTACCGACCAGTGGCTCCCGTTGCAAAGCAACTCCGGGCGAAGGCAAAGTCACCGCGAGCCTCCGTGCACGGAAAGTAACGGTTACGGCCCGTAGTCTCGGACGGCAAACCTCACGACAAAAGCGGAGAAACTCGACTGCCGAGTGAAGCTGGCCGCAGACAAGAAGTAGGGTCAATATCAATATGGCGGCTGCGCCGAGACGCGGACTCGACAGTGACGCCGCCCGCGCAACTCGCGCCCGAGCGCTTCGGGTTCAGGGCTGTATCAATTGTTTCGTTTAGACCATCTGATTGTAAAAAGTGTGTGAATTTCTAAATTTGGAAACAAAATACATGTTGTTTTTAAACATAGTGGAGTAGATTTTTTTATTTTATACATTTTTCATGTCTTGTGTTAGTTTTTGAGAAATATTACAAATTATCGAATGAAGATGAAAAATTGGGGAATTCCCTGGTCAATTGTAGACTAATTTTATAATATTATTCCAACTAATTTCAGCATTTAAAATATGAAATGTTAATGTCAAACATTTTTAAAACAAATTGAATTTACTTTCTAACGATATATATGAATTTGTAATAAAAAGTTTAGTTTCTTGCATAGGTGTAATGTATTTTAGAGTGTAACGTATTCACTTTCAAGTGAATTATTGTAGTTATTTGTCCGGTTATCTATATTCCTTGTTATACAAGTCAATTCTATGATTCATGGAAATATTATATTAAAATTTGAACAAAATGATTAGTATTTCTCTGGCTTTCAGGCGAAACCAGGTAAGTACATTTTAGTAAAAGAGAGTCCATTTTATATATATATATACATATATATAAACGCATTTAAAGTTGCAAATTCTGTAATGATATAGGATCTGATTCCTGTAAAATGGGCGTAATTTCTTTCAATAACTGTTTTTAACATTTTCTATCTAAGCAAGCGAAAATTTATGCAAAATTTATAAGTAGAAAGTATTTGTCTAAATTTTGATAAATAATGAAATTACCTGGTTTAACCTGTAAACCAAAAATTAGCTCTCGGCGAATTATTTATTTGAAATTGTAAAAATTGTTGATTCAACAACAAATATTCATTTTAATAATTAAAAAAAAAAAAAAAAATTTATCTGGTATTTGTGCAAATGATTTACATAAAACTTACATCAACGTAATTTCACATGCTGTTGCTTTCATTACATGTATCACTTACATAAATAGTTTACATAAAATTTTTATGACTTCGACATCAATATTGTTATCAAAGATTTTTTTTTTTGATAGCAAAATGATTTTTTTTACAGTATATACTGTGAAATTAAACTCTTTTTACAGTATATATGATTTTTTTTTAAAGTGCTGTTTAAACAATTAAAATTATCCCAAAATAATATAACATAATTATTAACTATAACAGCTTTCTAAAAGCTACGTCAAATGATTTACTTTATACCTTAAATAAATCATTCAAATAAAGAAACAACTCAAATATCACTGATTGGAGTCATGCCAATTATATCATAAAATTATCATCTAACCAATTCTTTTTTATTTATTACATACTTTGAAACACTGATAACGCCTCTTTTGTGTTTCAGTCAATAAAGAAAGCAAGGTTAATGACTTATTACATACATTTTTATATCATCTACTTTCTTTTTTATAATACAAGTGGCAACTGAGCTCCCCACCTGTTTCCAGTAAATCCACTCAATCCGCACTCGAGCCTATTTCCATGCTTTACAACGTTTTTTCATCCGTTTACTGAATCGGTCAATAATGATTCGCTATCACATTTTTTCGCCGTCTTGGAAAATAACCAACCGCTGAACATTAATAACCGAATATTAATATATATACATGTGGTAGAAAAATCTGGAAACGCTCGGGACAAACGGCGATTAAGGACTATTACACTTTGTCAACGAATCGCTTACCTGAATTCCGTTAATGTTACTACAGCAGATGTGAAATTTAAGTCAGGAGTGAAAGAATCTCGACGAATAGCTTGCACAATTTGATCGATTTAAAGAAATGCCAAATTTGCGTCGCTTTCAAATGACATCGTCACTGACCGAACACACGTGTTTCATACACAATAATGAACTTCGAAACCCTGTCGCCAATCAGAAGAAAGGTCGCTTGAGCGCCATCTATGTTTACTACGAATGTTCGGCCATTTGCGCATTATGCACGCGGGCAGTTTGCTATTTCTCAAAAACAAAAGAAAAATATCAATATAAACATATGAAAGACAAGAAAAAAACAAAGAACATGTACAAAGTTTATAAATAAACGTTATAAAAACAATCAAAAAAAAGAAAACAAAACATAGAGTAATAAAGAATAAACGGGAAAGGTGAAGGAATGTAAATATGTAAACAAAAATGAACAACAATTGTTCCTTCATCTTTCTTCTTTCATTCTTACTTATATTGTTTCGTTTCTTTTATTTTATTATAATTGTAAATAATGCTAACACACAAGCCACTAAAGAAAAGTATTTCAAAAATTATTTCAAAACACAATAAAAACAAATAATCTTAAACAATGCTACATAAAAAAATGTAAAGTATGACTTTGACTTTACTGTTGCGTTTCCATGAACATAAAATTAAAAAAAAATTCAATGAATGAAAACAAAATAAAGAAAACAAACCGCAAAACCTCACTTGAAAAAAATAATGAAGTACAACATCGACTTTACTACGTTGTCCTGTTTCCTAGCAACATAAACAAAATAAGAAAAAAATTCAATACATGTAAACAAACAAAATAAAAAGAGGGGAAAAAGTAAACAAATAAACTCGACATCCATGACTCAGTAAGTCCATGCAATCTTATAATACCGCAATGGAAAAAGTGCAATAATGATAACAACAAAATCATTAGCGCTATATTGGCCGCGCGGGAGAGTGTGACTTTAACTCCTTTCTCGGCCGCCAGGGAGCGTCGCGCAATACCACTGCCGCGTTCGCGAGGACGAAAGCGAGACGGCCGAACCCTTGGCCAATCTTTGTGACGTTTGCTATGACAACAATTGACGGACCCTTTTTTCGCGGACCTTTATTCGCCACGTAAAAAAAGTGAGCAGAACAAAGCTATAAGGAAAGTAAGGGAGACAGGAGGCGAGTCGAGCCGATCGCGCCCTCCGGGCGTGTTTTCTCCAAGTTCCTTCCCCTGGATCGTTTTTGGCGCGCGACTTGCCAAGCGGAATAACTGCGGTGCTTGATACGATGAATCAGAAGAAGGTCAGGGAAGACGACGTGTTGGAGGTGTTTTTATATCCTAAGTGCTGTTTCATTCTTAATCCCGATGAGATTACGGAGGACCTGCTCAACGAAGAGATCAACAGATTCAACGAGGACATCGCTGAGTTTTGCAAGGAGTATATTTGGCACCGGGATGCGTTGACTTTTCGACCGAGGACCAAGCAAGCTTTGCTCTTTGACAACAGTTTGGAAGACAATAGTGATGGTAATTAATTTTAGTATAGAAAGAGGCAAAAGAAGAGAAAGAAATTTTTTGTTCTGTTTGGCAGAATATGATTTTTCAGTTTATTGATTCCAATTGAACAATATAATTTGTATTGTTATTCATTTTTAAGGGATATACTGGAAGATTGTTTAGATTTGTACTAGATGTTAAATTATATTCTGATTTTCAGAAGATTGGCCTTTACTATATTAGGTAGATAAAATCAATTATTTAATTATAGATTTAAATAAAAAAGTAAAAATACTTATCACGTAAGAGATCTATTTATGTTCTGAAAACTATAAATTATTCAAAAAATTGCAAAGAAACATTTTAGATAAAGTTAGTTCTAAACTTGATATATAAATAAATGTATACATTTCTGAAAATACTGTTACAGTCTCTTTGACTGAAAAATTCATAAGTTTAATATTAAACGAATGCTCTATATTCTATCAGAGGAAATTTCTTAGATGCAGGGAAATCGATTTTCGCAAGCAAGAATGTTTTTTTAAAATTCTTTCAATTTTTTAACTTGTGAAATGTAGAGTGCTTATTGTTAATGTAAAAGTGAATTGTATAAAGAACAAAACTTTGTTCACATTTACACGATAATTTTATTTTTTTGTGTTTCCATTATTAAACTTTTATTACCTCAGATTCTTCATTCAATCAAATATCATTTTCAATAATCGCTATTTATATTATACTTACACAAAATATTTTTTATCTTACTGTGTTACTAAGAAATATTATTATATTATGGAATAAACATAAATTATTATCTTTGTTCAAAGGGTACTTATTGTAAATCATAAATAAATGAATAGTAATAACAATAATAATGTTGAATTTTCAGAACCGGAAACAGTACCTCATATTAGAGCAACCCTCCATTTCGATGAAGATATCGGCGATGAATGGTTCGTGGTATTCCTCGTCTGCCGTTTAACCAAGCGCTTTGATGGCTTGGTGGCCCGATTAGTGGACTCGGACGGCGAGTTTTTGCTGATCGAAGCTGCCGAGGTGCTTCCTTACTGGGCGAACCCAGAGACCTGTCAAGACAGAGTGTTTGTTACAAATGGCGCTATTCACATTGTTCAGGATCGACACAAGAAGTTCGTCGACGCACTGCGAGGTGTTTTTGAAAGACCCCACTTTTATAAGATGTCTGACAAAGTGCAGGCCACGTTGCACAAACGTCTTGAAGTTTATCCTCAGGAGATTGAACGGCGACAGCATAAGGCTCGCGCTTATTTATCTGACAAGGCTGCATCGATTTTGCAACAGGACCCATCTCTGATAGCACCGGCTATCAGAATCATTTGCAATTCGGATGCTTTTGAAAGACGGGTATGATGGAAGAATTTTGTAGATTTGTAGATTTTTTAAGCTATTTTTTTGTATTTGGAAAATATAATTATTAAACATAAGTAAGGTTTTCAACGTATTTGTATCAATGAATTTAAACTTAGAAAATAATATTTGAAGTGAACATTTTGTTTTCATTTTTCAAACAATTTTTGCATAAAAATTATAGGAAAGTCCAAATTTCTTGACAAAAGATCACATGTATTATTGAAAAATTTATTATTTCAGGTCTGCCGTGCAATGCGACATTTTCCTCCGGAGCAACGTAAAATGGTCAATGTAAAAATGACAAAGTGTCTTTATGCAATGGCGACGCACTGTCGTTATACAGGTGACCCAAGAACTGGCTGGAATTTACCACCTACGAGTAGTTCCAGATACAAAGCACACTTGTTAGGAATCAAAATAGCCTGTGGCTTGGAAATGCTTGTGGCTAGAGCTCACGAAGAACGTAGAAAGCGTGAAACAGGTGCAGCCACTACGAAAGATGCGGAATTGATGCAAGACAGACGATGGTGCGCCTTTGTGAATCGGCTCGAAAAAAATGACTACTTTCGAGACTTGCTAGAGGGTAGTAAAGAAAGGGAACGGTTACTGGAGACTGCGAAAGATTACTTCCTCAAGCACATCAATTTGCCGAAATATTGTGATGTTGACGATATCAGCGAGGCTGAGAAGGTTCTGCGAGCCTGTGAAAATGTTCAAACAAATGATGATTTTCAAAGTAATAATATGCATTGGTTAATATTGAAAAGATATAAATAAATATAATTTTAATAAGTATGCATTATAAAACAAAGCATTGATTATAATTTAATGCAACGTAATAGAATAAAACAAAATTAGGTTCAACGAAAAGTATAAAGAAACATATATATGTATCACGAAATGAAATTTATAAAGCTTAATATTTTATACAAATTTATCAATATGTGTAGTCATATATTTACAATGACAATGTTTTAAGGTCAAGATGTACTGGGTTTAAGTCCTGAAGACGACGACGACTGGTTAAACGTTGATCCAGCACAATTGGAAGCAATGCTCAGTCAACAATATTGTACCAAAGGTGCTACGCAGCAACCGCTAAGTTTGCGTGAAAAGGTGCACGTGTTTTTAAATCAAAAGAGCGACATTGAAGGCGCGCAACTCTTTGGGTAATTCTTGTTATATCTCTACTATATAAATTAGATTACTACAGTAGAGCCTGAGAAGATTCTCATATCTCTACCTTTTTACATACAATCATTTTTATTATAAAAAAAAAAAAGATAGATATATGGGACTTCTCATAGGTTACATTGTATTTTTTCCAGTATTCAAAAGTCTGACAGATCAGTTATCATGCATGAAATAATAAAACTGATACAGTTAAATACTTTTAACTGTACTGTTGAAATAAAATTAATTAATCAGTCTGATGAATTAAACAGAGAAAATCATTCTGAAGCCGAAGCGATGCCTGACACAGAAGATAATGGTCGGATTGAGTTTGACTCAGACATGTTTGACAACGCGTTGCGTGATATCTTGGATTTAGTGGTTCCTGGAGCAGATGACGAATTTGAGGTCAGTTCCGAAGGCTCACTCGGCGGCGACGACGACGACAGGGGTGGTGAAATGGCCAAGTATATGAACCTAATGGACTCGCAGCTGCAAGCGGAAATGGCACGCAACGCGCCAGACGGTCATGGCTACGTCAAATCAGACAGCATGGATACTGTTGAATCAAACCTGACTGAAAGTTTGGAACAAGAGGCCGGAGGTTCTGGCCCAACTGGCAATATCATCGGTGGCCCAGCACGAAAGTTCATGCACTTGCAGCTCCAGTCACCTACAAATGTTCCTCCAGATCTACAAAGTTAATCTATCAGTCTTAACTTTTTAATTTTTGCACCATACCTGCGATATTACAAAGATTTTTAAAAACTCATTCATGAAATCTGATGAAAAAAAGAGTGAAAAAAAAAACTGCTGTCTTTTTACTCTTTCTTCTCTTTCAATTTTCATTTAAAATGAATAATTAAGAAAGAAAAATTAAATACAATAATAAAAAGCAAAATTTCTTTTTTTTTTTTTTCAATTTATTTTATCAAAGTTAAGAATTTGATTTTATTTAAAGTGATCAAACAAAGATTGTTTATTATTTTGATTCATAAAGATTATTCACTGACATTCTTGAATTGCATTTACAAAAGACTATTGAAATATATTTTTTAAAATATTGCAGGTGTGGGAACTTTTCATCAAAGTCAGGTAGAAACGAATGTTTTCATCTTTGAGTTAATTTGACGTAACTGAGTGAGATGAAAAACTTCTTATTTTAAATCATTTTACAATTACAAAAAAAAAAAGATTAAATTAATATCTACCCAACTTTTTGATGGTTTAATACTTTGATAAATTGATATCCGACTTAATACTTTAATGGTATAATAGCCCTAGCTTACGATAGAGATTTATAGGGAAATGTCTTTTAATCATGAATTATACAACGGGATGCGTGCGTACCACATATAGTATTCCTCCAGTTTCAAATTTAATTTACTTTTATTTCTGCGATAAAAAAATAAAATCCAATGTATTTTAAGATGAAATCACAACCCACTCTAAAAACGTGCATATAAACTCTGAATCGCCATTTAAAAACGCACATTATTATTTTTATAAGATTGATATGCGCGTTGAACGCTCTACATTTTGTTGCGTGAATCGTTTTAGTTGTTGCATAAAAGTGACTTTTAAGCATCGATGTATTATAACGAAAAATAAACTAAAAAAATCTGAAAGATTACAGGAGAGTAAAATGAAAAATATAATAAAAAAAGACATAACAAAAATTTTATATAAATCGCTATCTAATTGTTAAGAAATTCTAAGTGTATTTGAAAGACACGTTCAAAGTATTTTGTATTTAAGATTAAAACATTCATTAATCGCTGAATTGTGAACGAAGGAATTACACGTTTTATCGTCTTATCGTTTTACAATTTTAGAGTACAAAATACTTTGCTCTGTATTTTGTACTATTTGTTGAGAAAATATCGTTCGCTTGATGAGCCATTCGAAATTGTTCAAAAATTATTTTAACTTAAAGAACAAATCTTCGAAGCGCTTAAAGCATTGCCTAAATGAATAGTTGAAAAAAATTAACGAAACACTAATAATACTTTTGTTACATGTCGATTGACTTAAATTTAACAGAGCGGTGCTTTGTTTAAGGTGATATGTCAGTTCTTGTTGCTTGGACAATATAAGACAAAAATGCAACTGTATTAATGTTTGAAATTCAGAAAAAAAAAAAGAAGAAAAAAACAGCTTGAACTATTTTGCCCAAGTTGATGAATAAACGTGTCAGATCTTGCACCTTTGTTTCATGTGTGAGTGGCTCGGAAGTGAAGGAGGAATAAGAAACGGAATAGCAAGGAAAGGAAAGAAAGGAGTAGATTTCATTTCTACCTTTTTACTTGTTTTACTGTACTAAACAAGTAAAAAATAGAAGCGAGCAGATGGAAAAAGGTACAAAAGAAAAACTATATTACACAATATTTGGATTGACGTTGATAATGTAGAAAAATAAAAACCAAGAACATTGCACTTTTGTCTCATGTTTAAAGTAGTATGGTAACTGACATATTTTGGCCTTGACAATCATTTTTGTGTCATAGCGTTATTGTGCTGTAAATGATGTGAGGTATATCTTCGTTAATAAGATTGTTTTATTAACAAATACATTATATAAAAAATTAGATTAAATTTAAAAAGTGGTATCTAAATTTAAAACGATAAATTTTAAAAAGAAACATGTGAAAACTTATGAATTCAACCTGGAATCATTTTGACGACAAATATTTTGCTAGCAATAATTTAACTGGAATTGTAAGTTTTCAAACTCAAGTAATATTACATTCATATTATAATGACTGAAGTTTTATCATAATTCTAGTAGTTATTTCTTACATAAACTTTAGTCATGAATCCATTTATTTCGAGATGATTCAGTAAATTTATCATAAGTAAGAAGCTTATTCTTGGAGATATATCTAAATTGATGCAGTCTTACAATAATTTTGCCTCATTTAGTCTTCATTACAATATTTCATTGTTAAAAACATATCCATTTATATTAAATACAAGAAAAAGAAATTTATCGTTATTTGAAGCGTATTGTAAATCGTCACAATCACGACTGTCAGCACTCGAAACAATCAATATTTTCACAATAATATAAAGCACAATAGTTAACTAACTTATTGTTGAATAGCTTGATGCCATACAAATATATTCTATTATACGTGTCAACTTCGATATGTCACGTTTGCACCTACATACTTTTCGGCTTGTAATCTGTGATAAATATTCAAAGCTGGGTTTATGTCAAGTTTTTGTAGTAATTTCATTGTCCTTATTGAAGCAATAATTGAAACAGTATAAAGTATAACATGAATCCAGTCTTATGAATACGCGCTTTATAAAAGAGCATTTACAAAGTTTGAAGTTTAACAAACGTTTTCCGTAAGGAAGTTCTACGCAAATGTTTTTGCCATTGTCACGTTTCAATTTTTTATACGTCTATAAATTTATGAGAAAGAATAATCACGCTCGTTAATGATTAATTGTTCACTAAACACATACTTTACATGAACTAAAATGTTCTTGCGACGAATTTAAATTGAAAGAGGCCTTTTCTGTAACTTCTCAGTACGACTGTCCTGACAACAATAAAAGTTTCAGATTGATATAAAATTTGAAAATTATAATTTAAAAAAAAATTATTTTTCATTGCTTTAAGCAATTCATTCATTATAGTCTAACTGTAATTTTAATTTAATATCAACCTGAAAAATGTAATTCTGTCATTTTCAAGTAGCTAGCTAACAGTAGTTGTGGATAAGGCCTATGAAAATGAAAGATAAAAAAAGTAACTTTTTTCAGTATTAAATTGGAAAACTTTATTTTTTGACTTCATATTTTGTACTACAGTTTTATTGGTCGAAAACCTTTTACAAAATCATTGTTAATACTTGATTACAATAATTTAAGCGACTTAAAAACTCTTGACTTTTGTACAAGTATATATTACTTCATGGTTCAAAATAAAAGAATGTGTTCATAAAAATTAATAAGGGTGTATTTTTTAATAGAAAACAGTTATTTTTTGTTTTTTTTTTTTTTTTAAATCTGTTAACAGTTTAGAATTTTTTATTCTATATACTGTACTATAGTTATAATTTTAAAGTATAATTAGCATTAACATTAATTGCTAAAATTTCAGTATAGCAATTCATCAAATCTTTTAACTTTTTATTTATCTTATATTGTATGATTGGAATATGGGAAGAATTGGTTAAGGACAAAGACATATTTTGTTACGAATACCAATTTATTAAAAAATTTACTTCTTCTTAGACACACCAACAGTGCGACCACGGCGCCCCGTTGTTTTGGTGTGCTGACCACGCACTCTCAAACCCCAGTAGTGACGAAGACCACGGTGGCACCTAATCTTCTTCATTCGTTCAAGATCTTCACGTAATTTTGAGTCTACATTGGAACTCGTCAGCTAACAAAGTAAAAAACAAAATTATAAATTAAAATTTCAAAAACTAATGTTTCTTTTGTTAATTGTAAAACAAATTCTAATTATTTAATGGCAATCGTCAATCATTTTATCTGATTACATGTTAGTGAATTATTTTGCAATTCTAAGTGTAATGTATTGTTCAATATAATGTACTTTTTGTTACAAAACTCATATTTACCTGAACATATTTTCCATCGACAATATCTTTTTGTCTGTTCAAGAACCAGTCTGGGATTTTGTATTGGCGAGGGTTAGTCATGATGGTGACAATTTTTTCAACCTAATAAAAAGCAAAGTTTTTATTTTTATTCAATGAAAGTAAACTTTTTTTTAATTTATACCTCATGCGATTTCACATTAAAATCCTCGAAAATTAATAAATTATGAATTAAAAATTAATTTTATACATGTTTACCTCTTCTTCTGTGCATTCTCCAGCACGCTTGTCTAAATCAATATCAGCTTTCTTCAGGACAATGTTTGCATATCTACGACCAACACCTTTGATCGCCGTCAATGCGAACATAACTTTGCGATTACCATCAATGTTGGTACCGACAACACGAAGAATGTGTTGAAATTTCTCTGGGATTACCAGCGACTGTAAAAAAGGTTAAAATATTAGAACGATTTTCTTTTTTACTTAAATTTAAATTTTAAAAAATTGTCTTGAATAGAGGGACTTATTTATACATTTATACATAAATTATAAACTCTGTTTATACTCAAATAAACTAACTAACTAACTCTGTTTATAATTCATTGCTAATTTAAAAAAAAATGTTTATAAGATATAATAATCATTTGTAGAAAATAAAAAAAAATGAATATGCATTTACAAGTCAAAAATGAAAATGGAATATGATTCCAGTCTATTTGAGCGAAAACAAAATTGCATGTTGTATGGATGAAACATCTTCAACATAACCAAACTTTTAAAAGGATTCATTTTTGTATTTTACAAGTTACGTTTATTATTCAAGAAGACTGAAAAATAAACTGAAAATAAATATGAAAATTGGTTATGCATTTGTACATAGAATTCAAATTGTGCAATGACGGAAAATTAAAAATAAGAAAGAAGAAAACCGTGATTCCATATTCCACCACGAGACTTGAGTTTTCCTTCTGATTTGTCAAGAACTTTAAGGATTTAAAGTAGATATATGTAACATTTAATACACTTTAATAATCTAAAGTAAATGATATTGTATTTTGTTGCTTAATAATTAGTCTGTTAATAGTAAAATATTGGAATAAAATGCAGATAAACTTACCATTTTGAAGGCTGTCGATTAAAGAGGTTAAAAAGTAATTTTTGGTCGCCCACGTTGTATCGACACAGAATTTATATATGTATAGAGAGCGTACATTTACTAGAATAAAATAGTTCTGGAGAATTCCGCTATACTCCACTGGCGCTTTCAAAAATAATTTACTTTTGTGATGAAAGACAAGTTTTAAAAGCTTTATAAACAAATCAGGTAATTTACCATTAAATGTTTATATTTAAAGTTAAACGCAAAAGGTGATATTTATTTATTTATTTTTGTTGTGTATAAACTTTCCTTCAACATGTATGTTTTCGATTAATTATTATTTTCATTAGACCAAATTTATTAAACAATACATTTTAATCTAAAATAAAACATTTAAGTTCTAAGCAATTTTATATATATTTTATTTTCTTTTAAAATTTAGTAAATAAAACAAGGTCAGCTGCTTTGTTTACATCGTATTTAAAAAAATACTACAAAGAGACTTTAATTAAACTGGAATTTTTTATATAACATTTTGCAAGAGTTATTACAATTTGATAAATTGAAGTGAATAAAAAATTAATAATTTAACAAAATAAAATGAATTTATATTGGGTTTAATGCTGAAAAGAAGTTTCAAGGACATCGTTGTTTTTAATGTCCATTTGTTATCATAACATGTATTGTTATGGTTTCTTAGAACTGGAATATAGAAGAATTTTGATATATAAACATTGAAAGATAAAAAAAAAACGAAAACAAATATTTACGTTTACATTGACCTTGAATAATCTTATTATTGATTTAACCCTAATTGAGTCATTTATTATCTGCAACGCAATCGACGATTTGAATCGCGATGCATTGCGGGAATTCATTTCGGAGTGGCAGCTTGGGCGCGCGTCCGCCGTTGGCGCTGTTGCGCGCGTGTGTGCGTGCGCGCGTGAGGCGTGTGTGTTGAAACGGGTATCATATGGAAGTGAGCGAGTGAACGCCGTGTGAAGTAAAAGTCCGCGGGGGCCTTGTCCGTATGATCGCAAGTGTTACAGCGAGTTGGCGAGAAAAGCGGCCGTGGTATCAGGTCGTGGCGTTTTCGGCTTGCGTGATGTGGCGCGCGGCGCCGAGCGGCCAGCCGGGCCGCCGCTGAACGGCCGACGGAAGATGCCCCGCGAGCGATTCTGCGAGCAGTCAACGTCGCCTGAACGTCTCGAGACGCCGCTGCCAAATAAGTCCCGCGCGCAGCCGATGATCTCACGATGGCCTCGTCCGCGCGCAGATCTTGGAAGCTCCGTAAGTCGTTTCGCAAGCCGCGTCCTTGCCATGGAAACCTTAATCATCGATCTCGACCCTCCAGTCGACGACCCGCTCCCTCATCTCTTTGCCGTTGTTTTTCGCCGTTTTTGCAATCGCTATTTATCTATTGTTGATTCTTTTCTTTTTTTTTTTTCTCATTTTTGGTTATGATTATAGGTGTGACTTTTTATCTTTTTGTTTTTGTGACTTTGCCAACTTGTGTTGTAATATGACATTGATGGTTGTTTGACTGATAGGGAAGACAGCCTGTTTTGGTAGATTGTTATATTTATGTTTGGTTGTTTGTTTATGTGTATTTGTAATATAATTTGTTGTTGTTTGTTTGTTTTTCTTAGAAATTAATGTTAGAAATAAAGAATGAAAATAATAAAAATTTAAAATAGTTAAAATAGTTGTTTTCAAGTTTTCATTTGCTTTTTTGACTTGTATGTTGACTGTATCAGTTTATTGATTAGACTTTTTTATTTTCTAAATATAGAAGAGTTTACGGCACACGCATCTAATGTCAACTGTGTCGCATTGGGCCGTAAATCGGGATATGTTCTGGTGACCGGTGGAGATGACAAAAAGGTCAATCTATGGGCAATTGGAAAGAAAAATTGTCTACTTGTAAGTTAACACATTTTTCTTCAATTAAGGTAGTTATAAATTTGTCTGCTCGGGTAAATACAGGTTTATTGCATATAATATGAAATTCCATGAAAATATCATAGGAGTTGGTGTTTTAAAAATTAATAGTACTCTAGTTTCAATTTAAAAGCTTTATTTAAAAATTAATTTGCAAAATAAAAAATACCTGACATTGAGAATATAAAATATAGAGCATTTAAATATTTTAATAATTCAATGCCGAAACAATTGAATTCTTATTTAAATTCCCAACCAGGTTTTAGGTAAGTCCCAGAATTTTGCTGCATAAGATATTATTATTATAATTATTAATTTTGTAAACTATTATAATCAAACTCAAGATTTCCAAATAAAACGTGGGTTTCCTTATCTCTCTCTAATTTAAAAACTGAAGGTTGTGCTATATATATATATATATATATATA
>JABFOV010001662.1:0-23738 GCA_022817685.1 Aradophagus sp. ZL-2020
GCATTGAAACGTGTAGTTTAAATAGTTTAAAAGTGAAACAGTAAACATATTAATAGTTCACTTCTCAATACGTTCATTCTCTCTTTTAATACGATTCAATATGTTCCATCCGTTTCAATATTTCATTTTTAATAAGAATCAGAACCCTGGACAATTTACTTTAAATGCAATCGGTTGAAGCGCGAATCGCGAATTGAAATCGCAATTGATTGGTACGTCTCGACTGTCAGAAGGCAATGACAAATTTCTCGTTCGTGGCGCAAATCGAGGGAAACGCGCGTCGGGATTCCTTTGAGGTACCACACTGCCACACTTTTATCTTCTTGTTCGTTCAAAGCTATACATGGAATATATATTGATAATGATTTAACGGAAATTTATGTAACGCGCCACACTGGTTATTTAACATAACAAGTATAAAGAATTAACATTAAGATAAACATTCCGTATGAATATAAAGTACGTTAACACACATCTTCATCGGGATGTTACCTTACACTCTAATTATGCGGAGCGTTTCTTTTTTGCGTATCAACTCCAATAATTAAATTTCAATAAATAATGCATATACCATATATCTGCATATTTCATGCCGTGATGAAATACAATTTTTAACGCACAAAGAGTGAAACTGCGGGAATAAAAAGCGCACGCAAGAGACGTTGGAAATGGTTTCGCCGAAAGATAAATTAATATTGTTTAATGTTAAATTAATATTGTTTAAACGAATGCACCGCAAGAGCTTTCGGCGTGCGTTTAAATATCACGCTGGGTGGAAAATAAATTGCATTAAGACGTACGCTATTTTGCCTATAGTCTCGTTGCGAGCATTTTGTAAAGGCAAATGATGCGCGGCGATTGCGACATCGAGCCGCGTGAATTACGTTATGAATATCGCCGAGGTGCATTTTGTCACTGCTCCGCGACAATATAATGCAGATATTTATATGTAACTATGCGTATTAGTAACAGCGCGGCAACACAATGGCTGTGCAACAAGAACGTCGTTGCATACGCTTGCAATCGCATAAAGCAGATACAATAAGCCACTTGAAATGGAGCTAAACATTGTAATATTCCCGGGATTACATCTTTAATTGCACGCCGGCAATACTTTGAAGGTACGGAGAAAACGATATCGACGTGACTTTCCTACACGAGACAACAAGTAAGGGAAGGAGAAGTTGAAAAAGTGGAAGCCTATGGAAAAACCAAAGCCTTTCGTTTGACAAAAAAAAAGGACAGAAACGTTAAGATAACCCTGGAAGACTGGCAAGAACTTTCCATTAAAATGGCGAACGGTTGTAAATTTGAGGCTGATGTTATCTCGCGCTATCTGATCAGATCCAACAGATATCAAACCAGATTTGATTGAATCAAGGAATGAATCAAAGAGGGAACATCGCTTGGACTGAATTATGGGAGGACTTTTGAGCAATGATGCAACAATGTGTAGCCGGCAAATGGTAAAGCAACGTCGTGTACAACCATTACCGTGATGGGTAACCCTTGCCCGACGAGCATCAAGCGCGGCGATTTTTCACTCGATCGATTATCTCTCGACTGTGTGTACTGAAGCACCTGCGAAAGGATCGTTTCATTTGAGTTGAAAGTGAATTTTGTATGGCACGCTTGCAAGATATTCCGTGGCAAATTTCTATATGTTATATCTTGTTCTATATTGTCTGAATTTCCAGCGACGGACAAATTACTTTTGGATTTCGCAACGATGTGCTTCGACTTTGTTTAAGAGCAAGAGATTTTCATAGAAGAGGAAGAAGTACATGTTTCCTTGTAAGTTTCAGTGACCTGAAAAATTGAGCTAAGGCAGATGTTTCTATTTCGAGGAAGTGTAGATATAAATACGCAATTGAATTAGTATTAATTTAATTGTAGCTGCTGTACGTTTAGCACTTAGTCAGATTAAGATACCGAGAAACGTTATTAAGGAACAGAAGTTCGTTTCAATTATGCAAACTTTCTTCGCCGAATTCAGAGTTTTTGTTAACGTTACTTTGAATGTTATATAAGATGGTACTACTGTGACAACAAAGTAGATTAGGGAGCGAAAAATAACAGACTTGCTTAAGCTATCAATTATTTCATAACTTTAAACAATCCATCAAAAGCTGAAATAGATTCAATTGTTTCACTAGATATGACTTCATCCAGAAAACTGTTCACCTATTCAGAACCTCCATTTCAAAGAGAGCAAGCCATTGAATCTTTCTTATATGTTACTTCTTTGTCCTCCATAAGTACTTCTACCTTTACCACAGTTCATGACAACTATCACTAACTTAGTCTATTTCTTTCAACAGGATCCAAAGTCTTGGCAAAGAAGTGGCGCGTCGCAGTTGGTCGCTCTCTTGCAACGACATCGCCTTTTAGCCGACGGTTGGCTCGCGTTGCAGGCCATCCGCGCGGCCTCGGCTCGCAGTCGTCGCGAGGATGAAAGCCGGCGCACGCGTTCGCCTTTTTTCAGGCAGCCTCGCGGGAAGGAGAGACAATGGCGGCGTGGGCGCAGCGAACCCCGAGCGCCGGTGATCCCATATTCCGTTCTCCTTGGGTGCGCGCGTCCCGGTGCACGAGAGCGCGCGCCCCCTCCCGACGTCGGCGGGTCAGGTCGCGCGCAGGCAGCGCTCCTCTTTCACCCGGCCCGAGCGAGTCTCACCTAGTCTCACCTCACCTGCGCCACGACGGTATTTTTTCTTTTATCCGAGCGTCTCGCCGTTGCGAAATCGTCGTCCGAGGAGCGCCTCGCAGCGCCCCCTGCTGGCGACGGGAGCCCCCCCATGGAAGGGGGGGGGGGACCTGGACGGCGCGCCAATCCGACGCATTGTTCTCGCGGCCGCCGCGACAAAAATCACTCTCCTCTAATGCATATGTTGTATTACGTCGTCGATGCACCCAAGCGGGGTACTTAGCGCGCGATGAGTTATGTCTTCGCGTGCGCCGATCGGAGATTATTGGGCCCCTCGTTCTGATGAAAGTCAGTTGGGTAATGAGAGGGGGCTTGGCCAATGGGTTAATTTTGGTGAAGCGTGCATGTCGACGAGATGCTTCGTAAATGAAATATTCCCCTTTGACTAGGGTTGCTCTTTCTTTTCCTTTTTCCTCTGATTGTTCTGTTTTATTATTATTATTATTTTTTTGTAGAGACTTTTTGTTATGTTATTTAATAAGCATGAAAAATTTTTTGAGATATCCTTTATTAATGTTTGAGTAAAGTAATTAATACTATGATTAAGTGTTGACGTTTTATTAATTATGTTTTTAGTTTTGATTATGCAATGGATGATTTGAGTTTATATGTCTCAGTTTTACTTAAACGATTTATCTGTTGAATGTTTACTTATCTATACAATTTTATATTATATGGATAGTATCGAGTGAGGAAAAACTATTGAAATTTCGTTAAGAGAGTTGAAAATGGTCGTTGGAAAATGCGTTACCTCCGTTCATCTTTAAGTTAAGTAACACACATGCTGTGATAATTAATTGTTACTCGCCGCCATAAACTTTTAACTTATAATAAAAGTTTGGCAAGTAAACTTTGTAAGCTGTTAAAAAAGTTCGTAAACTTTTTAACGTGCTTTCATAGATACTACGTCAGAATGCGATGTAAGGAGCGTTACACAGACATCAAATTATAACTAATGTTCTGTGTTTGCATTTGAGAGACAAAAAAAAAGATTATAAATGTTATAGCGAAAATTTACATAAGAATCAATAACGCAATCAGCGCCGGCATCAGAAAATATATTGGGTTTACCATATGATAAACATGAATTCACCATTAGATTTTCCGTGTGTGTTACCTAAGCCTGATGATGCACCTGGGACATAACTTAGCAGAAACCGGTGAAACTACAGTTTAGTTGCGGTCGTAAAAATCTAGATCATCGATGTGTAAATTCAGAATAGATTATGGAAATCATTGAGTTTGGTATGAAATAAGGGGCAAATCGGCACGCTCATTTCAGTTTGCAATTAATTTGGAATTGAAATGAACCAAAGTCTAATGTTACATTTCTAAGTATATTGCTGCAGTCGGCGACGAACTCAAGCGAATGGGGCCAAAAAACAGGGATTAATTCACGTTGCATTTCGTTTTGCAATTACCCAGCGTTTTAATTAAACGTAATTGTAATTTATTAAAGTAATGTATCACTTTCATTTGGCTACGTTAGTTATTGAATATTTAGCATTGTCGTTACATAATAATGCTTGAATGATTAGATGCTTTGAATTTGTTTTAATTTATTAGTTTATATTTCATTTTTTTTCTTTATAGATTACAAGCATATTAGATTTATTTATTTGGTCATTTAATATATGTATATTTTTTTAAAAAAGAAGAAAAGATATTTATATAACTGCGAAATCCAATTATTGACTCGAATAACTGCTTACAGGTATCAGCAGCCAACCCGAATAAGAAATCACATTGATTATAATCATTTTATTATATATTGTCGGAATAGCCGTTGAACGCAACAATTCAGCAAATCGTTATTAACGTAAGCAATTCATTATCAACGATTAATAACAATTTCGTTCAC
Organism: Aradophagus sp. ZL-2020; assembly: GCA_022817685.1. Classification (NCBI taxonomy): domain Eukaryota; kingdom Metazoa; phylum Arthropoda; class Insecta; order Hymenoptera; family Scelionidae; genus Aradophagus; species Aradophagus sp. ZL-2020. The sequence continues at coordinate 4,566 of JABFOV010001662.1, forward strand.
GTCAATAAAACGCATCATTTCTCATGGCAAGCTTAGTGCCGTACAAAAAGTGAAATTGCACCTTCCATTTGACTCGACTGAACCGTCAATTACGTTGAAATTATTCTCTCATTCATCGCTAATCGCACAATACTGTTTACGAATAATCACATAATGCGTTTAAGGTGGGTCAGTCCTATCGCCGATAATCGTGTCTCAAATTTGCCATTAAATCATAACAATTTCTGCGGCTATTCATTTCCAATGAAAATCATCTTGGGATGAATAGGAAATGGTTTTGTAATCTTATTGAAAGTCTATTCATACGTTTTTTCGCCACCAATTCTTTCGATCAGCAAGAAAACTGGGAAATTTATCAACAATCTATCCATTCTTATTAATTTCTCCGGTCTCTGGTAGCGAAGAAGAGATCCGGGGAAAAAATGCCCGCGTATCTTGCTCGATCTAACGATAATCGGGACAGATAACCGAAGCTATCAGAATTGACTGATTTATATATGTATTTAAGAGTTTTTGTAACAATAAGAGATTTAATCGCATTAGGAGTTAAACGTAAACCGATTTAACGTTTTTTAATCATTAAGGATAATTCTTTGAATGATATTGAAAGAAATTTTAAAAGAAAAGGAGGTTGGAAAAAATGACCAGGTGAAATATCTTCAAATAAAATTTATTGTAACAAATACCTAAACACAAGATTTTATTTTTAATTTTATTTTTCAATTTTGAAAATACAATTTTTTAAATTCAAAAGTAATTAACAATGATTTTTTAAAAAAAGGGATACCAATTTTGAATAAAATTAAAACGTGCGCTCAAAGTTTTCCACTTGCAAGTATCTATTTAAATTTCAAATTTTTCCACAAGTTTACAATACATATATATGTGAATGAAGTTTGTTTAAGGAATACATATGTATATGTATTTATAATTTATTTAATTTTAATTATTTATTTGAAGTTTTCCACGTGGAAAACAAAATGTTTTGTATACGAAAAAAAAAAAAAAAAGAAAAAAAAACTTGTAAGAAAGCAGTCGATACAGAATAGGCATCGAAAGCGCGCGACTGACACGATCCTGGTATTTGGCTAAAAAGCACGATAAAGCGTTCTCGCTCAGCGTCGCCCTCGGCGGGACGTTAGGAGCGTGTAATTGTCGTGCGCGGAATGCCTTTTTCTCGCACAAAGCGCGTCGCTCGGCGCGATGTTGTAAAAGCGGGAAAAATGCTGGATTTGCATGCGATAAAAATGATGAAATTGCGAGTTATTAATATAGGCGCACGAAGAGAGAAGCGAACGATTGCATCCGCGAGCGCGTGCGCGCGTGACCTTTTCCAACGCGGAGAGGATACGGCCAACGTTTTCAACAAGTTAATGAATACTTTCCAGATCTACGACATAGTAGTCACACCTATGAATTATCGAGATATCGGATTACACAATGTCGGACGGAGCACAACCTTTGGCTACCAGAAACAAATCGACGATCCTTCGACACCCGCCGATTGACAACAACCAGACGGCCGGCCGGGCTAATCTCGAAATGGATCTAATAAATGTTACGGAGGCGCCGCGAAAAAGGTAAGGGGCCAAGAAAAAGCAGGGCCGACCGCGAGGCGAGGAAATTGTTACTGGCGGCGAGCGCGCTCGCCGCCAAACAGGTGTTTTCTCCCGAGATGCTCGGCCGATAACTTTGAGATATCGTGTTATTTTGGATTATCCGCATTAAGACAGTTGTTCGACGGTGGAAAAAGGTCACGCGTGGTAATTTAAAGCCCGAGCATTATTTATGGCCCAAACACGCTCGTGTTGTGTTTTTTTTTTTAGACTATTTTTCCCGCGTTTGGTTTGTTATCTTGCGTCTTTCTTACCGACGGTGCAGTACGAATTTTCGTTATTGTTTGATAGTATTGTCGGATTAGGGTGATTCGAATCTTCCTGACGATGAAAATATTCCAGCGTTAATTAATTTTTTTCGTTCTTTATGAACGAAATGACATCGTAAGTCGTTGTTTTCATTGTTCGTGGTTCGATGAACTCAGAATTGGGAAGATTAAAATAACTCTATAGGCTATTGAAGTATCTTAAAATTCAGTAAGTAAGACAAAGTCAAATGTATTTGTTTATATTTGGTGTAAACAAAGATAGACAATGATACTTCAATAGCCTATTCGTCTTTGTTTACGTAAGATGTAAACAAATAATTTTAACTTTGTTTTGTTCAGTTTTACGATATTTCGACAACTTTTCTTTTCAGACCACTATGGTGGAAAATAGAAGAGTAGATTAGTGTTAGATTTAGTTTTGAAAACATATTTGAACGACAATAATGTATACAAATTAAAAATAAGATAAAGGTAAACACAAACATTTCCAATTCTTGTAATTGGCGTAGGACCCATCGATCATTATAACATAGCGAAAAAATTCTCATTCTTTGTGTGTTTCAATGTTGATATACCACTGTCTTTCAAAACTGTTTTCAATACTGAATTCAGTGATCTAGTCATATACTTTTATCAGTGTATTATCTACGAAAATACAAGTTAGTGATGTTTGTTGTTTACTTTCCTCAATAGTAATATGGCTTTTTTGATTTTCAACGATAGTTGTGTTGACAAAGGATGCAGTTATGTAAATAAAATCCTGCGTTATCTTTCAATACAAAATATTCTTATAAATCAAAGAGACCAGAAGTGAATTTAAAGTATACAAGATGACTTTGTTATTCGCGTGTAAACTTTCACATTTTGCTACAGTATTTACTTTTCTGATAGTAATTTTAAACCTTTTCAGTTATAAAAAGGAAGCTCGTCAAAATGAATAGCTCTGGAAATGGAAGGATGACGGACAAAGGAACAAGTGGAAATGGATGAGGAGCAAGAGCTTTGGACCAAGAAATTGGAACTTTGTCACTTAGATACATGTCATCCAAATTTTTAGTAAAGCAGCAATAAGATATTTGACCAGGATGTAGGTGAGTACTGAAGTGTTATAATTAATCCTACATAATAACTAAAGTTATTACTGTTTATTTTTAAAAATGGATTAACAGAGACTCATCTGTTCCACTAGGAAATTTATTCGAATTGAACTTAGTTTTGTAATCTGCGTTCACGATTAAATTCCATTCCAAATATATTTATCCTCAAGTAATCTACACGTATACACGTTTAAATATACATTCACGCGTGTTTAATTAATTAACTTTTCAAGTGTTCCTCAGTAACACATTTTAACGTGTCAATCGAAGAAGAATAAAAGCTGTCACGTCAACTTAGCGGGAAAAGTCGAATAGACTATAGATTGAAACTTCATTTAAACTGCACGTTAAATAAGTTGTCAGGATGATTAAACTAAGAAAATTATAAACAGAATTTAAACGCATTTTGAAAAATGAGTTTTTTCATTGTGCATTGGATTTAACGTGGATCGCAGGATTACAGGAAGAAAGTAAACCATTATCATGGCCTGAGTTTAATCTTGCTTTTATTCAGCAGAATGATGATTGTAATAAAAATAAGACACAAATTTATACCTTCACATTGCCTTAATTTAAGACTTTCAAGCACTCGTTTGTGTTTTATATATGCGAATTCTTCTTTTTACAAGACGTGAGTGGCTTTTTGTGTGAAAAGTATCAAATATACTAATTTTTGCATTGCAATCGAGTTCTGAAAATTAAAACAATGAAATATTGCTGTTTCGAAAACCACAATATAATAAATATTGAATCAGTATAACTTAATATTAATATGATATATTGATTCAATATTGAGTCAATACAACAATCCAATAATCACGACATCACTATCGAAAATTATTGACCGAATTCTACATTAAATCAATGAATTGGACGGGAATATAAAGCTTCAATATTAAATCAATATCACACTCCAACATAGATATCAATACCAAATGGTCCCAGTAATTCAACATTAAAAACAACACTCGCAAAAAGGATGCATTGAGTGTAGGAAATTTTTCTTGTTTCAAGGCAAAATGAATCTTGATATTTTGCCAAGAATAAATTTTCTTGAGCCAAGAAAAGTTTCCTTGATCCAAGATACTAATGAATTAAGCGAAACGCCAAAAATATCTCTTTTCAGCACTTTGAAAATTTCAACTATAATAAATAAAATGTTTAAGTGTTCAAACTTATGTGACGATTAAATCGGCCGAAAAATGAAGGATTGAATGAAGAATTAAGAAAAAAAAGGATTGTTCCGTCTTCCACCACTTGAGTCGACCAATCCTATCCCTCCATTCGAACCTTCACCCAACGCATCCCTTTACCACGCAACCTGACGCGCTCAAGGAAAATCGCTCGGCCAATCGTTCGGTCGTAATTGTACGATTGGCCAACTAACGACTTAGCCTGCGCGTCGGGGCGAATAATTCGTGACGAATTCGCCCGAGTGTTGGCAAACGCGAAAGGACGGCGCTGGTGGGAGGGGGCAAAAATGCCGCGGCCACTCACGAGAGTCGCTAAATACTTCTCGCCGGCTTAAAAGGCGAAAAAGCGAAAAAGTCAAACGTCGGCGGACTCACGCGACCGGAGCGCCACGGCCGGCGGATCCGCGGCTGACAAGCCGGCTGAATTGGGCCCCGAGAGCGGTGGCGCGGCCGTGGCGTGCCGTGGCGCAAACCGCCGTATAATTATCTCCTCGCAAGGGTCTGATCCCACGCTCGCCGGCCGCGCCGCTCGTACACACGTCGGAACAATTCAATTTTCAGGCCCGGCCGTTTCGTACGGCGCCGCGCCGCTGATAATTGCCCCCTCCCCCCCCTCCCCCCGCCCCTAAGCGCACTCTTTACACGGCTTGACCTTTGTCAGCGCTTGACGATTCCGCGAAATCAATCGCGGCTTTTTCATCGCCGCCGCGATTTTCCGTGGAAAATTGAGGGTTTTTGAAACAACGAAGAACGAGACCTGCTGACAGTAAGAGATGTTGATGGAAGTTGACAAATTTTTATTTGTATGTGATTAAGATATGTGATTGATGATAGTATGTATTTGCATAAATATGTATACTTTTAATAAGGTTTTTTTAAGGATGTTCTATACCTATCTCGAAATCAGCTATTTAAAACTAAGCGCAAATATTACTTTTTCTTTATATTAATGTTTTGTTTTATATTGATTGATTAATATTTGATCGATAAACTGTTTGAAAATTATTTTCTAAAAAATAATGACATCATTAAATTTTAATTCAACACTTTTTATATCATAGACTACACATCTATATACATAATTTTTGTTATCTTTGAGTGCGGATATTTCAGGTCACAGGCTGTGAATCTTCTTAAAATTTTGGAAAATTATGGAAAAATACTTAATTAATAATTATATAAAGTTTCATTAAATTCTCATTATTTACGAGATACCTGCAAAACATCCTTAAATGAATTAGTTGCCAATTTTGTTACTACTGATCCTCTCAATATATGTCTTATTGACAAGTTATTAAATGGTTTATATATTGTTAATAGAATGCATATATAGGTCATGTGTAGTAGCTACATATTGGCCAGGTATTGTTTTGTTTGGGAACCCCATTAATTTTATCACAACTCTGGCGCAAAAAAAATTAAAAAAAAAATGTATCTTAATCAGATCTTTTTCTCAACCCTCGATAATTAATAACCAATTTAAATCAAAGTCATGTAGAGCGATTCGAACCGACTGCAACATATTATATCATTTCTTACATAATATCATAATCTCGGTACAAGTGTATTCGATAAGAAAGTCATAAAGATTGTAATTTGACGGAAAATAAAAGCAAAAACCGTGCTTATTAATTTCAATACAGCGGGCAATGCTGGCCGGCGTTATTGTGAAAAAGTTGTATAATGAAAGTGCGAACTTTATATTGCATTTTCCCTCCGGCGGCGCACGCATTTTCCCCGTAGGTGTCTTCGACGATCGAACGTGCGACAGCTAACGGCTGTTGTACAGTTTTAAAAATACCTTCCAAGGGCTGATATCTCTTTCACTGGATGTCAAAGGAATTGAACGTTAATTTACATTAATATGCGTAGGAGTCGCCCGATTTACGTCCCAGCACTTCCGAGTTGAAGTTTCTTTTTTTTTCGTTTTTTTTATTATTACTTTTTTGCGTAAAATAAATAATTTTGTTATACGTCACTCTTGACAAGCACCTGTCAACTTTTAATAGACCGCAACGTCCTGAATAATTGAATACTTTTGATTAAAAAAAAATATAGAATTGAATTAATTTTAATTATATTAAATAAGATTAAATTAAATTAAAATAAAAAAGGGGTGAAAAGTAGGTAATGTGCCTCGCGAGTTAATAAAATCGTTTTGCGTTTTTAAATTTAGTTATTGTCTGATGGAAGTCGTGGAAATTAAAGCTTTCGAAACTAATACAATATTTAATCTATAATTGATTCTTTTCCAATACATTTTAATTAATTATGATTTGTTTATTATTATCTTATTCAAATTATATTTTAATATTTGTCAAAAATAATTTTAAACAGAAGAACATTTTCTCACACTGATAGAAATTTTAACCAAGTTTTTCCCTTAATTGGAGTAAACGTGTTCTATAAGGTAAAATTTTCAGGTATTTAAACTGAAGAATGTGAACAATAGTACAAATATAGACCTATTTCTTTTAATTCAATTGTATATATATTTCAATTGTTTAGTTTAAATACATGCAATTTTTGCCTTATAAAACACGTTTGATCCAATTAGGAGAAAAATTCGAATACATTGTTATCCGTGTAATTTAAATAATAAGATTATAATCAAAATGCTTAGTTTTGATACAAAATAAATGCCGTTGTCTACAATTTACATTCTTTTTCAATTAAAACGAATACAATTGATCTCATTCAACGAATATTTTCGCGTGCATTTCTGTCGGTCAACTATTGATGTTTACTTTAAATCTTTATACGCCAGTTAAATTTAAAATTTTAAACGTCTCGACCTGGACGAGCAACGAAACGATTCCAACAGACGCTTTTTTTCTTCACCTTGCTAAAAGTTTGATGATAATCTGTTTTAATCAACGATTCGCTCTATATGTGCCGCTCAACGATTGAATCGAGTCTGCAGTGAAATTTGTTTCAAGGCTAATTTTATAATATTGTGTTTCTAGTAGACATTTGAATTAAAATTTTCATTTAAACTCAAAGGTTGAAAAATACATATTTTTTCATTTTTGTTTTTTTTTTTCGTAAAGCGAATCTTGTAATTTCTGTAACTTGACTGTAAAAAGTACTCTTACAAAAGTGTCCTAAATTAAGACACTTTTCTTTGAATATTTTTTGCTATTTTATTTGCAATTTTTGTACAACATTCTATTGGATATCTAATAATTTAATAGATTATCGAATCATATTTATTTGATTTCACACACATGTTTTGTTACTGTCACAGAAATAAGTCAGCCCGACGTCTAATTATTGAAATAGTTCTATTTTTCTTCGTGCGATTATACTTGAATTTAAAATGTTTTTAATTATTAATCGCTTGTACGAAATTAGACACGGCCGTAGCGAACGTTTCAAAATGTTATGTTATTCTATAGAATCATTCTGTAAAGTCGCAATTTCCCTTTCTCAATAAGGAAAGAAAACAGCGTTCGTCGGTTCCTTCTTCTGACGGTTCATTTCGCCGTTTTTGCGAGTAGTCGAGAAAAAAGAGCATTTCCTCGGGAACGTTATTAGTTGTGTCCAGACAGTAAATGGCACATTATGGTTTTTATACAACTTTCGTCACTGTATGCTAAGTTTACCCGAGTGATTTATAAGCGTACACTTATAAATCATGCGAGGGAACTTGTGCAATGTAGAATATTCGTGTCGCTATGTGAAATAATTAAATCTCGCACTCCGAGAAGTAGATAGTTAAAAGAACTATATAAAAAATCAAAGTGATTCTAGTGTATATTAATTTATTGTAAATTAATTATGTAAAATCAGTTTATTATGTTAATATACAAAAATCTAGAAATTAATTATGTCTAATATCGATAAAATGATGAACAATAATTATATATAATCTAGATATTCATATAAATTATGTAAACAATTATTGGAAGTATCTATTTCACTTAGAGCACGACTTCTTAAACAATGCCTCGTTTTGCTAACAATTAAAATTCTTTGAAGTAGAATTTCTACAGTATTTTTACAGTCTTAAAGTATTTGGCCCTTAAATAAGAGTGCGAGTGATGTTCGATCAAAATTACTCGGAGCAATCACTCGGAATTGAACTAGTGGCTTAATGTGATTTCAATATTTGTTCATGAAATTTAATGGACGTCTTTGAAACGGCCTACCGGTGTGTGCTTTAAATTTCATAGCATTTTTAATAGCGAACAAAGAGCTGCGTGACTTTACTTCGCTTTATCGTCGTTTTTTTTCACAAATCATTGTTATTTGTAGGATTGTTTAAATCAACAGTCATTTTTTGTTTGTATTGAAAAATTAGATTTGCAAAAACTATGAAATATTGTAAAAAAGGTAGTATGCGTAGTAAAACTTGCGATTTAGCATGCAGTAGTGATAATCTAAGATAAATTGCAGAATCTACTATATATAGTGTAGGTTTTGCGATTATTTTGAACACTGAGGAAAAAAGATTTCATTATTTTGAGATAGTAAGAAATAAATAGTACAATCTATTTAAATTGTACCATCTAGATTCTACCATTCTGTTTCGGTCCACCTGAGTTGTAGGTGGCGCCACAGAATGTGGTATAATCCAAGATGGTAGGATTGTACCATCTTTTTTCTTACTATCTCAAGATGGCACAATCTTTTTTCCTCAAAATAGATTAAATAATATTCAATTTAATTAAACAATGTATTGAAATTAATACCATTGCTTAAGTAAAATTTGTTCAAAATATTCTGTAAAATGATACTGTATAATATTGAGAACAAACTTTTTTTTGCAATTCATTTTTTTAAGCGAATTCAATGCAATTGGAAAGCCATTCTTAAAGAAAAAGAAGGGAAAAAAAACCTAATTCACTGGCCCCTGCCAAACATTATTTCCATATTAAATTTATTAACAAAAACTTCTCATGTTTCTCTTCGCGCGAACTTAAGCACCTCGACGTCAAATTTCCCCGTACACTTAACAGAAATATTTTCCACCGTCGTTATTTATTTATTGTTACATTCAACGACCGATCTTTTATAATCGCGGGATTTATGGAACAGCCGGCGGCAATAAAGTCAGACCGTCAGTGCACGCCTTAATCGATTACAACGAATGCGAGGAGCATTAAAGCCAAGTGACAAAGCGAGGAAAAGGAACGAGAAAGGGGGGGGGGGGTGAAGAGAAAAATATGCAAAAAAATTGGAAAAGACGATAGAAAATATAAAATTAATTGTTCTTATGGTTGTAAAAAAATTACTATTTTTTTAAAGGTCTTTTCTTTTAACACAACAAACCTATTAGTGCTTAACGTTAAAAGTGGATTTTGAGACAAACATTTTGGTTTAAATTTTAAGTCTTGAAAAAATAAAAAAAATTTTAATAGTATTTGAAAATATATAAGTATATATATACATTTTTTTGAAACATCAATAACAGACTAATCAAGATCACATTTGCTCATATATTTTACCATTTTCTTTAATCATTCTTTTCTAAAACATTAATTTACAATAACATCTTTAAAACTTAAACATTTTTTTAATTTAGAACAATACTGCTATTTATTAAACTTTTTTTCGTTTTGCAAGAGAACGTATCTACTTAATTAAAGAAGAGCACTTTCAATTTAAGAAAAATTCAAGTATGATCAATTATTTAGAGTTCTTTTACACAGCAACACTATTGCGATTTCGATTCCCATGAAAAAAAAGCAAGATGACAAAATTCCTGAACACCCTTAAACTCATCTTCAGTCGTTCGAAAAAACTTGGCTTCAAAGATCCATAAAATCACAGCGACAAAAATGTTACGTAACCCCGACATAATTTATGTCGAACTTAATGCAAAACCAACATTCACCCGAGTAGCTGCAACATAAGTCATGCCATACTAACATAACTAATTTTCATCCGTGTACGTTACAAAATCATACACCGACAAAAATACACTTTTCATTAAAAAAGGAATACCTTTTTTTTGCAATCGTTTTCAATCAACGTGAATCCTTTTGAACCAAAATTATTAATTCGGAAAGAAACAGAATAAATTTCCTTTCAAAATGGTCATATTCTAATCGACTGTATAACATTTCGGAAAAAAAGGATCCTTTTAAATAAAGAAAGGATCCTTTGAAATGAAAGCGATTCCTTTTGAGAAAACATCAAAATAAAAATCCTTTTCAGTCAAAGTGAACAATTTTGTACGAAAAGGATATTTTTAAGAGCGTGATAAAATGTTCCGCAAAACGGTCGGCGGGAAATAAGTGGAATCGGAGGAAAAAGGTGGCCGGCTCGCGAGGACGTATGATCCATAAGGATCCCCATCGAAATGTCATCCGCGGCGAGATTAGATCCGCGAAGGCGAAGCTCGAAAGCGCGCGCGAAAGGAAGAATGAGGCGAGCGTAGGAAAAAGGAGAGGAGGCTGGCAGGCAGCAGGCAGGTTGGCGCGGCGGCGCGCGGGGAAGGGAGTGGGTGAGTCAACCTCTGACCCCAGGGGGCGCGGGGACCTTGCCATGCCAGCATAGTCAAGCACCTAAGCGCATAAACTAGCGTGCCTCGCAGCCGACTCGCCCACCTTTCACTTCGAAGACGCGAACTGTTGAGCGCGGCCCGCGATCCCGGGGAGTGCCTACTCGTCGCACTATTATCGTATTATAGAACCTCTGCTCGGAGACAATTATATTCCCATGCACAGCGCCGTTGGCGACGTTCAAAATCTCACACCCAAGGGATAGGGGGGGGGGGGGGAGAGGAAAGTGGGTAGAAAAAGAGGCAATATTGAGGAGGAGAAAAAAAGAAAAAAAAATTTTTTAAAATATTTCTGTTATTGAGACTTTGAGAATAAGGCTTTATCACTGCTTTCAAGTACTTAGCAGGAAAAGGATATTATTGTTAGTATAAATGTTAGTTTGCATAGTAAATGTTGGACATCGTTCCGAAAATTAATCACAAATTAATTAGAATTAAAAGTTACTGAAAATACTTTTTCAAGTATGTTTTTGATGCACTTTATAAAGTGGGAATTATTTTGAAATATATAAAGTCAGTATTACTTCGTTATTTGCTATAAAAAAGTAAATTTAAAATGTAAAATTAATATAGTCTATAATGTAAAATTAATGTTGCAGCAAAATTGCTGGCTGATGAAGTTTTAGGTTTGAAATGCAGTAGCGTCATTAAACTTTTAAGTTCAAAAATCAATTTTACATTATATATACTTTACGTTTATAAAGTTGTTTAAAAACGTTTATTTATTGATAAGTATTAATTACTTTGTGAATTCAATAGTGTAAATTAGGAGTAGTGTAAAATATCCAAATTATTCTTTTTTTATGTCCTTGGTAAAATAACAATTAGCATTATGGTATCACCGCAAATAGTGATCCAAAATGAAAGACTGCACTGATAGAAATTTTAACCGAGTTTTTATTTTTATTTTAACAACAATATATCATAGATCTATATATTCCAATTGCGGATTCTTTTTAAATTGTTTAGTTTAATTACACGCAATTTTCGTGTTACAGAACACGTTTACTCCAATTAAGGAAAAAATTCGATTTTTCATCCGTGTGATGAGTAAACTTTTGTGATTAGTAAAATTTTGCAATTCAAAATTATAACTCCAATCAGATTTACATATATTTGTCTCAGTGTAGACGTTGAAAGTTAACTACAAGTGTATACTTTTTTATTAGCATCTTCACTTATATAAATTAAACTTTATGAAAATTGTTAATATTTAAACAATTTTCATAAATGGATATCCCACTATTCCTCAGGACATTAAAGCTGAAATTCTTAAAACGCATATCGTGTATTTACTTTTCTTTTACGTAAAATACTTTTAATTTTTACATTAAAAATAATATATAAAATTAATTTGCGAATAAAATTACCCGCGACTTATCAAAAAAGAATCAATACTTCAAATTGACTATTTACTTTAATTACTCAGTGCTCGAACCTTTTTGCTTTAACGTTACGGAATGTAATTAAAGGCGAAAAATGGGAAAAAAAATCGGTTGATACGCGCAAAAAGTGTACGATGAAAATCGTTTTTACCATTAACCAACCAGTAATTAGATTATGAAAGTTTGATAGTTTAGAGCGCAAATCTTGATATACGTTCAATCATTACCAGCACTTAGGTACTCCGAACATCCTTTATTCAACTTTTATTAATAAATCATTACACCGCAAATTGCCCGAGGATTTCACAATTTCGGATTTTCAATATCGTAATGCCGATAGGACGTAAATAACAATTCAGCTGAAAAAAGTTGACCCGCCCACTGAAAACCAAAATGAAAAGGTTTTATTTTGAAAATGAGTGAAAAGCGAGAGGAAAAAATAGCAGAAAAACCGAAATAACGTAGAAAAACATTTCCGCTGCTCATAAATATACAAATCGCTCCGTTTTATCGCCAACTGCCTCGATTTCGTTTGCGTTCGATATCTTGAGCAACATGTTTATTTGCCAGGCCGTTTTTATAAATCCAATTTGTACATTTTCAAAATTGTATTCGCATAAAAAACTATCGCGCCGAAGGATTTCGTAATTTCCTTTAAGTTGTTTGTTGCGGCGGTTGAAAGTTTGTGGATAGAGCGAAATTGGTTTGTAATAGGATTATAAATTGGATGATAAAGTATGACTTTTTAATGTCTTTGGCAAAGGAGTTTTACAAATTTTTTATCATAACCTCATTATTAAATAAAAAACACAGTTTTTTCCATTTTCAATGTGTTTATATAACTGTTGAAAAAATATCACGAAAATTTTCATTATCATATATATATATCATATATCATTTCATAATCAGAGTGTTTCATATTCTTTCCCTCTTAAGAAAAATGCAGTTTTATAAAGTTGACTACTTTTATTTTAGGTTAACTTGTATTATTTGAATTCGTGCACTTCGGTATCTTATCTTCAACAAAAGGTAGATCAATTTAACTAAAACTGTTATTATTCTCATAAAATTGGTACATTTTTTATTTTATTTCAGTAATTAAATACAATCGTCGCCACGTCGGTAAAGCAGACGTCGGTATTCGTCCTCTGTTCAACTTGAATCACAATCGAATTCGGCGTCAGCGCGAAAACAAAAAAATACCGCGACTTCGCCACCTGTCACCTCGACGGCTCCGCAGCAGGATCTTCCACCACGAAAGTCCCGCTGAAAGTTTAACCGAAGAGAGAGGCTCGTTAGCCTCGGGCAAAGGATGCGAATCAACTTGCCGCAAAATTGAACTGTCGCTGGATTCCTTCTCTTTTTTTCTCCCCGCTTTGCGATGAAGGGACGACGAAAGGGCATTTTTATACGTTCGAGTGTGATATATGCATGCACGATGTATATTTTTCGCAATTTCATCTACTCAATTATATATTCTCATCACTTATGTGCTACAGTGCAAAAACAGTATTTCTTAAGTGTTTTAAATTAAAACTCTTAAACGGAAAAAAGTGTTTTGAATTGCAATTTGCATTTCAAAATAACACATTTATTTCATTTTAAAACAATTTTCACGTTTCATTTTAAAACACTTCTTTTTGCAATGTAAGATATTAGATAATTGAATAATGCTTTACGTACTCAAAAGTATGTTTAAAATATGAAGACAACAAATGTTTTTTCGTTTATTTTGTAAGTGAAAAAGAAATTAGAAACAGAACATATACTAGTCCCTGAAATTTCACAAATTACTAAAATTGCATTCACTAGTTTGTCATATCTTATTTTACTTCATTATTATACATCATCAGAAAATGGATTGTTAAAATGAATAACAGTTTTCGATTACTATTTTCCAATATTATAAGAATAAATTACCGTTACAAGAGGAAACATGTTCAGGAAATTTTAAAATTCTTCTATTTAAAAAATCAATAAAAATCCCTCACTAAACAACTGACGGAATTTCGTTGGATAAAAATAGTCACCCTGAATACCGCGTTTCTACTAAACAGCGAACAATTTATTCGATCCAACAAAACATTTATTGTCAATCCAACAATATACTTCTGTATGGTTGCAATAACCATAACTTTCGCGGGATTTCATTTACCTTAAAAGACACTCGAGGCCCGACCGTTCAACTTATGAATCGTACAGGCAGCTTTGCGGACTCGGTGCATCGATAACCCATATTCCGGGGAAGAAGAAGACGCGAGAGCGAGGTCGCCAGGTGGACAAAGAGGGCCGATTGATCGATCGTCGCGTGGAGAACAAAAGGGAAGACGTTGTCATTTCTCTTTCTAACGATGTTACCAAGGAAAAGCGGCAGTGCGCGCGCACGTCTTCGCGGACGTCGGCGCATATGACCCAATAAACACATGCACCGCGCTGCGTCGAAACGAAAGGTCGCTCGGGTCCGTGCCACGCTTGGGTCCGGCCACGAGAGGTCGATATTTCGAACTCGCCAACAACCAATAGACTTCGCGCATTCGGTCACTACAAATTGCTCTTATTCAACGTCGATTTTCCAAGTTTTTAATGAATGTGATTATTGACGAGTGCCGAGGAAAATACAAATAGCCTGGTTCATCATTGAAAAAGACCAAGTTTTTTCGTCGAAGACAATCAGATTTCCTATCTCCGAGTGACATTTTCTTCTAACAAGAAAGTTTATCTTGACTCAAAACTTTGAAAGCTACATTGTGAAAACAAGTGTTTTCAACACTTCAGCGTGTACCGAATTTGCTTTCTCTTTCCAACTTGCACCTTCACACATGAATCTGTCCTTCGGTATCTAAAGATCTATAAAGTGTTGGAGTGTTGTATTTCTAATTCCAAACATTTCATTTTAAATGTTTCATTTCATTTTAAATGTTTTAAACATTGTATTCGTCGTTTTCAAAATGTTGTTGAATAATACTTTGTCTTCACAATGCTAAAAGTATAATACCCCACATTCACTTTGGTATAAATATTAAATTTTACTATCGATTCAGCGATTGGATTCAATAAATTTTAACAACGAATAAAAAACATTTTATTGACTGAAGCTTTCATATCGATATCAAAGACTTGAATTGTCTTTACAGCCATCGACAGCAGCAGCGTGACATCTTTCTTTGTACGCCGAAGGCACCGCGGCGTAATTTTATTATAACGGTGTTGAATTTGCTGTACAAGCGAAGTGTTGGTTTTACAACTCAAAGGTGTCTGTTCCATTAGAGGTGTCGTAACGTCGGTACCTGCTTCGAGTTGATTATGATTAAAAAACCAGTGATCTATTATCCCTATCAATTTAACCTTTCAATTTACAATTAACCTAAACGCAAAATTAAATGACAAAACAAAAATCAAAGCAGAAGGATGGTTTTTGATTTTCAAACCAAAAGTCATAAAATCTTTGCCTAGTAGTTCCAAAAAGAACATTTCTTTTTCGTTCATCCAAATTGTAATATATCCGTTGGACTCGACAATGCATTTGATTTGCATCAAGTGGAATGTGCTTGGCTTGAAATTTCCTGCGCCTATTCGTGTAATCGCGCTCTTACACTACTTCGATAGCGCAGAGCCGAAAAATCCGAGGAGAAAGTCATCACTACCTGTTGCGAATATTCACAGGACTTGTGACACGCGAGCTTATTTGCAACGACGTCTGCGATCAATCACGTCCGAGGCAGCCTCAAAACGGGCCTATCGGGTTACGGTTATTATACGAAACAGGGCCATCTTGATGAACCGTCCAAATGGATGGCGGAGCGTTTTATGAGTACCGATTAAAAAGGGAAGGTTTCTGGGGGGGGTATTTGTTTGGGAACGTGAAGCGATTCCGATTCGTTAAGATACGAACGAATCGTTTACGAGTTGAGTTATTCAACATCTTTTTTCCGACTTCTTTTCCTTATTCCACATCGTGAAAGGTTAATTTTTTAAATAATTTTTTTTCGACCGTTGGACTGATGAAAGTCAAAAAATGGGAGAACGAATTTCATTGGCCGAGGTCCGAGCATGAATGGAGAGTAGAATTTGCATTTTATGATTATTACTATATCAGTATACGAATTATGAAAAGTGCACTGAGTTAATGAGATAATATTTATTAACTTAACCATTATTGGAAGGACAATATTACCCGACACCCTACTCTTGTTTAATTAAAATATTTGTTTAATTATGCAAAGAGGATTATTATGTAAAATATGAAAACACATTTTATATGACTGATACGAAATGATATAACAATGGCTGGTACGACCTATTCGGGTGTGGTCTATACTGTTTCCGCAAGCCGCTTATACCAAAATGGTATACATGGTATACATGTCCATAGGCAAAACTGCGCGGCAAAAACAGGTGTTTGAATTTAGGACGCTTTTTGTAGACGACTTCCAAGACGTTTTCCACGACTTGTATTAAGTCACTGGTGTCTTAAATTTCGACGTTTTTGTCTGCAATGAGACGTTTATGCTCTGCCATTTTTTATAGATTGGTTATCAACAAAATTTGTCGAATTTGTCTTTTTTTCACTTTTCCCTGCATTTATCCGTTTCGGAACAATGATTTTCGGCCGCGATCGGGCGGCTGGAGTGGGCGCCGCTCGGGATGGAACGAATGCGTTACGTGGATGGCAGCGCCGAGAGAGAGTCGGTCCGGTCGCGGCGCGGAGTCAGCGTCGATGTCGGCGAGGCCGGGTCGCTCGTCCTCCTCCGTGAGCCCGGCCACTCGCTCGGCTCGCTTTCCCTTTCACACGCAGCGCTAATCGTACATCGCTCCCTGGCTGATCTATCGGCCGCGCTGAGCGAGAGCCGCCGACGAGGACGACGATAGAGGGCCGAGCGAGCCGAGCGATTGTCTCGTGCGTCTCGTTTCGCTTTCCGACCATTGTCGGGGGGCCCCCTTTTGTTTCGCCGCCGTCGCCGCACCCGACAAGTGCTTTCCAGCCCCCCGGTCGAGTTTCGGTTCACCGACAAAAATCGCATACAAATTGTTAACTAACTTTCATGGAAAACCGTGGATGTGCTTTTTAAAATAAACAAATTATCAGTCCATTCTGTCTAAAAATCGTGACACGTTGACAATTACGACCCACAATCTGAACAAATTTTATTAGAATGAGATAGTAATTTTCTTCTTTGGGTAAAGTATGTCCACAATTTACCAACAAGTTAGTAATTTTTACCATTCATTTTTCTCCGTGTAATTATTGCAATTTGTTTTAACGGCAACTTAATGGCTCGTCGATTTCGTTGCATCGTTCGAAAGCAAATGATTTTTTTTTTTATTAAAATTTCTCTTGTTCGTTTGTGAAATTTTAGATTAAATTGATTTTTTGATAAAGTCGATATATCAGTAAAAAATCAGGAAAGTATATGACACATTCAAAAACAAGATTGCGAAATCTTTTAAGAAACGTTCTAAAGACTCAAATACCGAATTCCGAAGTCGATGTATGCTTTATTATAAACCAGCGTAATCAATAAAGCTCGTTCTCTGAAATCAAACGACAGATTGCCATTAGCAAAGACGAAAGGGGTAGTGGAAACAACGAGGCAGAGTAGGGGGGGGAGGGGGTAAAAGCGGATGCAACGCGGCTATAGCCCGCGGTAAAATTAAGGCTATAGATTTGTTTATTCGTATCGCCGGCGGCTAACGAAGAATAACTCAATCGAACGACGCGAAACGAGCGACAAAACTAATCTAGCGCACGCACGCGTTACGCCCCCCCCCCTTGCCCGTCTTTTCAATAATGCAGCCGGCGCAAAGTGACGACGCAAGAAAATGTTGCATAAAGCGACTGTGATGCGAAAATTTTACACGTCTTCCCGCTTGCATAATTCAGCCGATCGAACTTTTATTTAAGGTTAAATTGACCAGGCATTGATCTGCCTATGCACACCGCCGCGGAGTTTAATTTATGCATGAATTACATGCATACGCTTGGCAGACGTACGCAACAACGTAGACAACGCTAAAGCGGCCAGCGGATAGGTCCGCCGAGCGAGCAACGTCAATAATGATTGTTTTCCCCCGGATTTATTCAGAGCTCGGACACATTGTCCCCGTCGATGAGGACAAAGCGGCTCGAACAATCGCGGCCAAACTTTGTCACGTTTCATCGCGTCAATAAGATATTCTCGTTCGTGCATTTACGTACGATGGGTATTTCTATACGATCGATGCATTTTTACGCACTTCTGACGAGCAACGTTTTTGTGAATGGGTATAGCCGTAGTCACGGGCATACTTTGATTCGAATAGTACATCAAGTTGAATTTTGTTATTTATTTATTTATTTATTTATTTATTTATTTATTTATTTATTTAAGGCAACAGTGATCTGGTTAGCCTGTACAATATTTTCATAGATAATTTATGCGAGAGTGTGTTTCGCAGTTGAGTAAAAACGCAAAGTGACCAATGTCAGTGAAATAGAAAAAGTAAAGTATAGCTTGTGTAGATAAAATAAAATACAATTAGAAAGGGGATGATACCCAAAAATTAATCACAAAGTACGTCGAATAAGAAATATCAGATAAATTTTATAAATTGATAACGGACAATGTAGGGGTATCAAACACAGAATTTTCTCTTGTTTTTTTCTTTCATTGCTTTTTTTTTAGATTGAAATTTTTTGTATACATATGTATGTATACGTATATTGCGTCGCGGAAATAATATTTACTAAAAATGTATATAATTGTAAACTCGAAATATTACAATTGATAGAGATAACGATTCTTGTTACTTTCGGTTTTAAGCGATGTAAGCAATGGTTATGATTTAAATGTATTTTTTTTTTTTTTTTTTTTTTTTTTTTTTTTTTTTTTTTTTTTTTTTTTTTATTTTTTTTTATAAATATTTTTTTTTTGAAAAAAAAATATTTTTTTTTTTTTTTTTAAAAAAAAATATTTCTTTAAATTATATAAAAACCCCTTTCAAATAAAAAATGTTTAATATAAAAAACAAACTATTATTTGTTATTTTTTATAATAAATATTACTTTTTTCTACTCTACTTTCCGTACCCACCACCCCTCTTCTCCTCCTCTTCTTTTCTTCTCTAT
>JABFOV010001663.1:0-23737 GCA_022817685.1 Aradophagus sp. ZL-2020
TTGCAGTCTCAATCCGATCATACTAGTCAACGTGGTTTCTGTCCGTCGTGGTACATCTGGTGCTATTGCTGTTTGTGTTATCGCCTCCCGCACCACCATGGTACTACACATTCCATTTCTTGGGACTCGTCTGATGTGTATAAGGGACAGAAACAAAACCCTTAAACGTTGATTTTTTCTTCTTTTTTTTTTTTAGCACATATTTATTAATGTTACATAAAAATGAGTTGGAATTTGTCTTTTGTTCGTTTGCGTATACACGTCTATATTATGCATATTAAATTAAATTCTTCGATTAGAAACCGTAAAGTAATATTGACTTGGACTTGAGGTTGATTCAACGTGGCAAGCGAAGTCCCGGCTTACCCTAACAATGCGCGCTCCTAAGACCGCGGTAGAAATTAAATTTCTTTCATCATGCAACATAAATAATATTCATAATAATCAACGTATGTAAAATGCGCAGTCACTCACGCACGCATTGCACACGCGTCACAAAGGAACGATTCATTCAGAACTCACTCGCACACGCGCGTTATTATAAATAGCATTTTGGTGAAAGTTACGGTCAAAACAATAATAATAATACGCATAATCATAATTATAAAAACGAGAGAGACATTTTTATTGACATGCACGGTAAATTTGTAGAAAGAAAAAAAAAAAAAAAAAAGAATTGTTACAGTTGGTTTGCGGCGTCAATAACGTTGCGCGACGTTTTGCGCATCGATTTGTGCGTCTTTCGTCTACTGCGCGTTCATTCTCGCAGTCAAGTAGTCAGACAAAGCAAAGTCTACCTTAAAACTAGTTATTGTTGCTTTTCGAAGTCCTGTATTGCAGTAACGAAAAATGTTCTTTCTTTTTAGACGTGAAACTTGACAGAACGAATTTCGTCGCTAAATTTTAGTCGAATTAGCTCGGCTTGTTCAAATCAAGTTCAAATTAAGTTTATTCAACGGCAAAAAGTAGATTTTAAATTGGATTTGATATAAAAAGGTGTCTACATTGAACAGTAAATCTGATATCACAAAGTTGAAGCAATTTGGACATTTTAGACGTTTGATTATATTTGTCATTGTTTGGACATGTTTTGGACAAGCTGAGAGTACAGCGAATTGAAAGATACAGGCAGATGGCAGAATTTCTTGATTGATTGATAATTAACCCGCCGTTCGGATGGCAAAACTGAAAGTCTAGGCTGTGCGAGGGCACGGAACGCGGGACTGGGAATTTAAAATGACGATGATTAAAAAAGTACAAAACGGTGAGTATAATACATCAGCTTGCGTATGTCGCACGACAATTGAACCCGATGTCACCATCGCGCTTCGTCGACATACCCGACCCTGTTTCGCGTTAAAAAACTGCATATCTAAAACGAACGGTAGCAAACGATTCGTCGGCTAACTATGTGGGCTATTGTCGGCGGCGAAAACACGAGAACTGAACGTTCTTAAAATTAAGAAGCGACGTCTCTTCCGACAGTCTTGTCTTCAAGTCGATGTGCTGAACACATTTTTGCGTTGGCACAAATTCAATAACACCGTACCGCGATTGCCGTCCCGGAGACGGGCAGCTCCTCGGAAGTGCCGGCAATTCCTCTTAATACGCCAATAACTTCGATTAGTTCAATAGTCATCGAAATCACCAATCTAATCGTCGAGTCTTATATACACACACTGTGAGCGCTGGACACTGTAAGTACACTTATTTACACACTCATATGAAATTTGTTGATTCTCAGTTGCTCTCGTATCGGTTGATGATTAGCTACGTTGCTCCGGATGATGATGGATGATGGTATAACGATGATGGGGGAGCCGGTAAAAAAATATTACCATTCACTGTTTTTGTATATTACATTACTGCCTTTTTTCTTCTTCATACAGCCACTGATCCAGGATAGTGTTCTTGCGCTGAAACAGGGAAACTAAGATTAACGAGAGTCACGAGTTTGTTGGTCATCTTCAGAGGCATGCACATTCGAAACGTTCCCGTTCGGTGTCGTAAGACATTCTACCATCTTCTGTTTTGCTGGTAGCACCTTCAAACGACCGGCAACAATTACTATCAGTACTGCAGACTATCGAAACAATTAGCAAGCCTTAAAAGTTAGGTTTCAAGCATCCAAACAAACGGCTTTACCTACCGAAAGTTATGATTGGTCAGAATATTTGGTCTGATTAGTACAAAAGGAAAGTGAGTTGAGTGGCGAGAGGTTGTGTTTTAAAGTGATGAGTAGGGCAGCGCACATTGTGATTACTATTGTTCGGCCTGGTTTCCATTATGGTCCGTGTACTCCTCGGTGTCATCGTAATCCTCATTGTCACCCTCGTTCTCTTCGTAATCAGTCTCCGCAGGTTCAGGACCTTCGTACGGCGGTGGGACCGTACTCATCACGTCCTGACAACCATAGTGGATAGTTCGAAAGAATTATACCATACACCAATGCTACCTTGTTAATGCTAACATTCGCGGGACTTGTCAATGGTTCAGTTAATAATGGTCAAGGCAGAGAATTTGGAAAGGGATCCCTATTTTAGTATACACTTAATGAAACGAAGTTCCACAAAACGAGTATGTTAGGTACTAGGTGTACGATTGGTTGGAGGGTTAGTTGGTTTGTATGTAGGGTGTAAGACAGTACCTGCGGTGGTCTCCAACCACATCCTGCAAGTGGAAGACCATCAGGGCCTAGCGGGCAAGGTGCATCCAGTCCTGGAACTCCTTGGTCTCCTTTGTCCCCTTTGATGCCTTTCCTTCCTCGGGCGCCAGGTGGTCCCTAATTTAATGCGTGAATATTTAGTGAAAACTGCTTCGACAAGTTTTGTTGCGACGTGCAAGTAGGCCAGGCAAAGTTTCAAGTATATGCAATTTATATGTGCAAATTTATTGTTACAACGTGACCTGCGGACTCGGAATTATTTACTGGTGAACACAATTATTCACTGATAGGAAAGTTAACTGGATTTGGTGGCAGCATATAACTTGTAACAAAAATTGAAACTGTATATTGAAAGGAAGGAGCGCGTTAGACTTTACGTTTGGTCTTTCAATAATCATCTTCTTGGTTTCGTTTATTTGCTGTTGAGGGTTAGGTGGAAATCGGTACTCACTTCTGTTCCGTTGTCACCCTTGTCCCCCTTTGCACCCTGCAAAAGAAAATTTTTTCGTGAGATTGTTATTCGATCGATAGAATTGGTTATTGGATGCAAGCGTCGAAGGGACTTTACCTCTGATCCAGGAATGCCGTCTGTGCCCTAGGAAATTGATAGAATTTTAGTTGAGTTGTCGGATTAACGGATCAGCGACCGGCTTATTATTTTAGTAAAAAATATATTCTCACCGGTAAACCTGGGTCACCCCTTTCACCTTTGACTCCTGGCTCGCCTCGCTGTCCCTACAATGACAGACCCAATTTTTGTCATCTATCCCATTTCGGCAATCATACACATCTTTGTCGCAAAAATTACTACAAAATACTTCGAGCATTGACTATTTTACTTAGTTAAGTAGCGGTTGTAATGGTTTCTCACCTTAATTCCGTCTAATCCAGCTGGTCCCTGAAAGGGAGAGAAGTCTAATGAAATTCGGCGAAATTAATAAACGGGTTAGCATTCTTATGACGTCATTATGCACAGGTAATTCGTAAGCATTCGGCTCTTTTAAAGGGGTTAAGTATGTTTAGCAGAGACAAAGAATTGATTGACGAGGTGGCGGCTGTGTTAAATCGAACGCTACACGGTCGTCAGTTAATTACAAAGTAATAGGAAGTCAAAACCAAACAGAGCCAGTCGTTAGAAACAGAAATTGAAAGACATGAGTTGTCTGTTCTCGCAATTCGAGTTATCATTGTGGTCGCAGCAAATGAACACGTGTTGCGTGATTTTGTTCGTATTTCTAAAAATAAACGCCAACAGATAAATCCTCTAACGAATTATTCCGAGCGAAAGGCCAAAATGCAAAAGCGATAAGACATATTAATCATTTGCTGTGGGTACAGAGAAATAATAAAATTTCGAATTGAAGGGATCGGAGAGGGGGTCGGGGGTCGTAGAACCAAAGGACATCAGGCACATGCATAATCTGTTTATTATTAAGGACATCGTGAAACAAAAGTTGGTTTCATTGTTCAGTTATTCATTATACGAAGGATATCCAGTTTGCTTTCTTTCAATGACAGAATATTATTAATTATCATACAAACGCTTCTTACTTGTTAATAATTATTATGTTATCGTTATTACAGATTTAGCCGCAAGTAGGTTAGTTTAAGATGGCGCTTAAGACTAAGATAACCATGTCTTAAGGGCGAAACGAAGATGAGTTTTCGTCGAATAATAAGCGTGTCTGCGTGATCGATTCAAGTTATTTTAGCGCTCGATAATCCACGGTCAACTCATTTCACTTGGCTAGGGGCTTTTGCGTTAATAACTAATTTACATCAATTATTTACACGTGAATTATTATACACAAAGTACACAGCGATACATACTGGATATGAAAAACTCAGCTACGTCTCTCCTTAAGAGTTCAATTACTTTGCATCGTTTGGTTACATTTACGTTTAATACTGTATGTTACAAATACGCAGTGTACTTCAATTGGGCCCGTCACTTGGTACCAACTGTGTCACGTGGAACGCGAAGACAGAGATGCTTTGTTGTTTGACATTTCAAAATAAAGCAGTTACAATTTATCATGTAACTTTCAAACTTTTAAGGTCAGGTTTGGTTTGCGAAAGGGAACACTTGATTTCCACTGAAATATCTATTATCAATATTCTATTCAAAGTTGAGATCTATTTTTAATTTCACTTTATACTTAACACAATTTTTTTTAAACATTTGTATAAGATATACACTGATTCGTTTTTAATTAAGGTTCCAAGAGTAATAAGGGAGTTTTTAGACCGAGTATCGACTGTAGGTAATCAAATTCCAGCCCCAATTAAAGCACAATCTTAAATGTGTCTCAACACATAAGCCTCCAGTCTATTCCTTCGGCAAATCAAGTCGTCAAAGAATTAACTCTCACGTGACTTACACTTTACTAACAACTGAATGTATTTCCAAGACTTTTAGAATAATTCCAAGAGTCTGTTATATTCATACCATTTAACTTTTTTCTTGTTTGTTTAAAATGGACGGTATTCGAAATAATGCATACGATGATTTTTAATAGGCTGATTTTTCAAAGTACACAATTCGGTTAGTGAAACACCGTTCTATAAAAGGAAATGAAAGAGAGATTAAAAAAAAAGTTAAGTTAAAAGATAAAGACGAAACGAGGAGATTATCAGAAGGGGGGTAATAGAAGCGAGCTGATACTCTAGTCTGGAGATTAAGATTCGATGGCTGAGAGAACTTGAACGCTAATCTTTTATTGGTGTCCGCGTGGTCGATCAAACAAGAGTTAAGAGGATAAAAGGAACGTTCAAATTTCTCTTCGTTTGGGTAGGACAGCATTGCTGTCTAGCTTAACAAGCATCAATGCCGTTTCAAGTTTTTTTTTTTTTGTTTTTTTTTTTCAAATCATCAGAACGACCGACGACGTTTTCGCAATCAGCAAGTTTATTTGACGTTTCAGTACAAAAATAAAGAGGTCAGCCTATTATTGCATTGGTTTAAGGAAAATTGGTATCGATTTCCAATCAAGTCGAAAGATCGTCGCCAGCGGCTCCTCGAACTCTGCCGGCGTCGTCGCAAGGATCGGTTACTTGTTTATAATAACTGTATTACATGAAGACTATTGTTTAGAAAATGTTTATCGATTCCATTTTGGATCATTGCCATTGCTACTCTCGAAACACAAACAGTTTACAGCTAAACTAATGCTCTACACTAAATATAAAGATACTCTTTTGTCTTCTTCTTTTTTCTTTTTTTTTTACCACTTATGACATTGGAAGCCCAGTCTTTTTGAGGTTGAAGTTGAAAATTTTCGCGGACATTGGAAAATATGCTTCGTCGATGAATGGTTTGGTCAGACACTGGTAACTTCTTGTCATGTTTCTCACGTTTCTTCATTATCGTCTCAGTTCTGTCTTTTGAAAAATTTATATTCATATTTACATTCATTCATCAGAGATACCAGCTTGCGTATCTGAGCGCCACGTACAAAATCTCATTTATCGTTCCATTGTACCCTACGTTTTTTTCTTTTTTTCCTCTTTTTTTTTCTTTTTTTTTCCTTAACAATAGAATTCACCCTTAAACTCGGATAACCGTTTGCAAAAATAAATCAAACACTATACCGTGTCGGATATATAATGAAAATATAATTCTCCCGGAACTGAATCGTATAAATAATATCGTTCGAAGCCTAATCATGTACTTTTGTTTTATACAGCCAATACTTATCATTTATTTATCGCGACTAGTTTGGTTGAGCTCCTAGATGACACTTAATCAATGATATACATTGCTAAATTTCTTTTTACATTCAACAAAAAAATCAAAAGAGCGACAAGGTTCCGTCGGGGCCGGCTTTTTGTCGAGACACGTCGTTAAGTACCAGTTCGTTGATCACCAATTTTCGAGTGGTTCGACACAAGCGCTTCCCCCCACTACTTCACCTTCAGTGTACAATCGAAGACCTGTAAGTCGTAAACAGGTACGCGACATCCAATTAAGTCACACAACGTTTCCGTTCGTATTATCCGTTTCAAGTTTAAGAAAATAACTTCTCGAACGAGGATCGCTTTACTGATATTTGCTCCCCCGAGTCACGCGATTAGGTGAAGGGAGTTGCTATTTATGCTTCTAAACCTCAACCCGGGCATCGTCGTTTCTACCGTGTCAGCACGAAGTTGTTCCTCATGGCGCAAGATCATTTCAACATTCCTTACAAACGTTTCCAATGATTCACATGCAGCTTTGGAAAGAGTCTAATCCCGGGATTAACGTCCCAGAAATGAAATTCCAAGGTCTTCTAGAAGTAGAAGTTGCTGGGTCGCAACATTCGCGCAGTCTTCTGAAATCATCTTCGCCATCAGGACCGGGGTTAACGAGGACAAAAATATATTAGCACTTCGTACGTTCATTGGCCAAGAAGGACACCGTTTGAGTTATACCATAAATAACGGTTATACACTTATAAAGAGTTCACTTGAAGCACGGCAGGTTCACTCGAACCAATTTGAAACCTGGTTTAACATCCGTTCAATCCAACTATTTACTTTGTTATTTGCAGGCTTCGCAAGCGAACCTGCTTTCACTTGAGATGACCTTCGAGTGATCCGTCCGAACCGATTTCTAGATTAGAATCAAGTGAAGTTAGCTGACAAGCTAGGTCTGGAGCTTCGAGTGAATTATTTGTAAGAGTATATAAGTTACGTCTTCTCGTGTAGCACCTTAAGCCGCAGCAGATTCGGCGCAGGACAACGATAGCGTTATTAATAGATTCGACTGGATTGTTCGATAGCCAGGCTATTTTTGTCCCGCGCCGAAGTCCCGCTCGACTCCGGGACAGGGGTTCGATGGTCGTCTCGGGATCCTCGGTTCCGGCAACGCGAATCGGACATCTGGAGTTGATCAGTGCATCAAACGTTACTATATTGATATGATATACCCTTCTTTCTTTCACAAATATCGATTACACGTGTGATAAAATAGATTCAAGATTTGTATGACTTTGTTTGCAAGAGATTACTAAATCCTTAACACTCGTGGCCTGGCGGCGCCACCAGTGCACGTGCAAGTCCCAGCCGGTGTACAACAGATAGGTTATTGTCGTATAGCTTTGAAGTACCTATCCGGTGTTAGTTGTTAGTCGGATCAGGACGTGCCAACCTGTTTTTTAAACCGACCATTAGTAATTTTGTTAATGCCTAACGATCAGTGTGGCGAATTTGTTTTTTTTTTTTTTTTTTTGATTTTCTTTATTATTTATTGTTTGAATCGTATTGTGGTATGTTATGTACGACATGACGTGATTGAGAGTGGCGTTATCATATCTTCGACTATACGCATGTTCGAATGATAGGATGAGTAAGATGTGATCGCCCACGAGCGCTTTACATGTCTTAATCCACTTGGCTTATTTGTTACGTTTCCGATTCGACGCTCGCCGACGTTAAAAGTTAATTGGAGAATTACGTTTGAATAATAACTGATGAAGAGATATGTTTAAACTGTCGCAGTCGTAACGATTCGAGTAATTGGTGGTTTAATTGAGCTTAAGCTTGCAGTCAACGCATTGCATTAAATTGAGCCTAGGTTGACGGTTTATGTTTCAGCGAATGATCGACTGATTGACGAAGGCATGTTATGGCGATGTTAGGAACGAGAGATCCGGGATCTTACCATCAAGCCGGGCTTTCCTGTATCCCCAGGCCTTCCTGACTCTCCTCTAAGTCCCATCGGCCCCTAAAAGTAGATCGTGTTTGATTTCATTTTTTATTATAAGTCGTACGCTTTGAAATTTCACCTGCTTGTTTTCTTTTACGCGACGCGATTCCGCTCGTAAAGTTTGATTAGGTCAGCACGAAATATATTTTTCGAGTGGTGAACAAAAAAAACATCGACTTTAACCGATTTCTTCTTTTTTCGATCAGCGGTAAAAGTTATTTTAATTAGAATTTTTAATTTTTAGAAACATTATTATTATTACAAGATAAAAACTAATGAAAATATAATTTGTATTTGTATTTTATATTTACTGTCAAAACAATAACAAACTCGATTTAAAAACGACATGTTCTCGATTGATTGACGAATATTCGTTTTTGAACATTCGTCAAATCAAGATCACGTGTTTTCACGTTCAACGTTTAATCGTATTTGTCTTCCGGTGTTTGCTTAGAAATTTCATTTCCAAAAGGAAAAAGGCAGGCAAAATTGGAACGGAAAGTGATTGACGATAATTTCAACGCGAATTAAAGCTTATAATATGAAAATGAAACAAATTTAGCATATCGCGGAATGTTTACTCGCGCGCGTGTTGTGGAATTGATTACTAGCAACATAGAGGCGCGGTATATTATGTTTCCATTTTCGCCCGGTTTCGCATTCGACCGAGTCATTTGTTCGCGATAACGAGGTTAAAGTCTTTGGAATAACTTTGGAGAAAAAAGAAGGGAAAAAGTATACGCGTAATAAAATGTTACAATTTTTCTTCTTTTCCTCCCATTCATATTGCAATTGTTTTCCGCGTCAATGGCTCAGAAACGCGTGTTTATGGTCAACCGTTTATTCACGAGCGTTTACGTTTTCTCGTTCCGTCTAGCGTTAAAAGTACTTGAATAAGTTGATTACGAGGCAGCGTCGGATTGGCAATGACTTTCATGGCTTTGCAGTAAGTAAAAATGTTTATAAATCTGCTACAATACCAGCGATTGATTAAATTATTCATCGGAGACGTCGATTTGGAATTGGAATTGTATTATTGAACGTGTTATTACATCAAATTTAAGAGCTAAATTTATCGACGGTATACCGCTGATAAAATGTAATTTTATTGCCGCATAATTTATTCTTCGGCCCGGCATCTCGAGATGGCAGCGCGCGTGAATCCAGGTGAGAGATGCACACTTACCGACGTCGGTTTCCCTCTATAAGTGCCTCAATTTATCCCTCACTACTTCTCTTGTTTTATGGTTGCTTAGAATTCCGCTAAGTTAATAGTCTAAACGCTGGTATTTGACTAAACAGTCATTTTCTCATAAAGCATGGGACGAGACTATCTTTACACTCGAACAAAGTTCCGTTCTTGAAATTCCTCGGAAGTTTTATCGCATCGAATTCCAGTACGTTTTAAAATTGTTTCATTTTAATTTTTCCTTTTTTTTTTTTTTTTTTTTTTTTAATTTTTTTCAAAAAAATTATTATTTTGAGAAGAAATGTCGTATTATTCGCGAGATTGTGAGGTATAAAATTATGACGTCATACGTACAGGTAATCCCATTGGGCCGGGATCTCCTTTGCTACCTTTTTCGCCCTGAAATAAAATCACCAAAATATCACTAGGTCGTTCTAGGAATTTTTGATTGTAATTTATTTTGTGCTTCGGTTTTTCGAGAGACATCTCGTTATTGGATTGTCATTTTTTGTAGTTTTAATTTAGAGTTTTAGGGTAGGGAAATATAAAGATTACTGACAGGTTCTCCTTTGGCTCCGTCGTGACCTCGGTCTCCTTTGATACCAGGTGGTCCCTGAAGTCCGGGTGCCCCAACGGGTCCTGGTGGTCCAGGTGGTCCCACTATCTATTTGTTAAAAAATTTTTTTTTAAGTTTTAATTGTAAAATGTTTTATTTGATCGTTGCACGTAGAAAAATGAATTACATTTTGTGATAAGTTTGAGCAAATAAATTTAAATTTCAAATATAACAAATTGGAAATTTACAGCGACTCCTTTTCGCAAGGTAATTAACCTTTGATCAATTTACAATCAAAAAAGTTGTGTTAAAATGAAAAACATTGTTCTGCAATTTTTTAAAATGGTCTACAAGTTTGTCGAAGTGTACAAGTTAGGTTTAAGTTAAATAATTCATTTCAAAACATGTATAAGTACTTTGAATGGGAAACGTTAAAGTGTTTTATTTCAAAACATTTGATCTTTGAATGACGTTTGCTCAGACTTACGAGAAAACATTCCGTACATTTGCCTTCGTGCATTTTCAATTTAGAATCGTCTACTTACTACTTCACCGGCATTGACTTCAAACGTCCCGTCTCCCTGAAACAGCCAATGAGACACACGCGTCGTTACGTAAGATTGTTTCCCTTAAAAATGGCATTACGAGAGAGCTGGCTACTCACCTGTCTTCGTCTCAACTTTTTGTACTTCTGCAGGGTTCCCGGTTGCGAATCACATGAAATAAAAAATACCGTGAATATCGCGCGCTCGAAACGATCTAACAGGAATATTAAG
Source organism: Aradophagus sp. ZL-2020 (assembly GCA_022817685.1). Taxonomy (NCBI): domain Eukaryota; kingdom Metazoa; phylum Arthropoda; class Insecta; order Hymenoptera; family Scelionidae; genus Aradophagus; species Aradophagus sp. ZL-2020. Next base: position 10,873 of record JABFOV010001663.1, read on the forward strand.
AAGCGCATTGTGTCACTCACCGATTCACCTTTCTCGCCCTTGTCTCCCTTCTGGCCCGGGTAACCCTGTTAAATTAAAAGCAAGTCGATATTATTTCCGCTTAATTACACGCCACGGCGACGTGCTCCGAAAATTATAAGCTGCTTACCGGTGGACCAGGCAATCCAGGTGGGCCCATGAGCCCGGGTGGTCCAATGTCGCCGTACTCTCCCTTCTCTCCTTTTGGACCAGCAAGACCCTGGAAATTGAACGAGTTGAGAATTAACCCTTTCAGGGGCGCATTAAAAAGGTTGGGTAGATTTTAATGGAGGTTGTTGTTTGAGGTGGCTTTAGATACAAACGAAGAATCAAATTAAATGTTAAACAAAAAGTTAGAATTAAATGTTTTTATACACTGAGAAAACCATATTGTAACCACCACGACATACATTGTAACGTGCACGAATTCATATAGCCAACTGTTTACAATATCATATTGTAAGTAACTTCAACCAATGACATTGCTAGATTGTTTTATTTCGACCAATAAGCATCATGGAAATTTTACAATCGTTTTCTCGGTGTAGCTTATAAATATTTATTTTTTTGATTTCAAAATAGTATATCGAGAAGAAAATGAATTTAAGTTGGTAACTCAAAGGGCTACCAATTTGAAACTTGTTTTTGGAAGTTAAAGTGCGAACATTTTCCTGACGAGGAAACGAAGTACGTTGGTATAACGAGCCGAAAGCTAGTGATACCAACATATTTTACTTTCGAGTTAGGAAAACGATATTTTTCTCACTAGGGAGTTGAAATATATGTTGTTTCTTATATTTTTGATAAAAAGTGTGTAAATATCTTTTGCAGCAGGTGGGTTAATGAGGAAGTCCTCCCTTTGTGGGAACATTGAATTCGCTTGCGGAATTATAACTTAATTATTTTTTTAATTGCGATATTGAGTTGTAACTTACCGGAAGACCGGGAGGTCCTTGTATACCCGCTTCTCCGCTAATTCCGTCCAATCCCGGTGGGCCTTGAAGACCGCGATCACCTTTTGGTCCTAAAAATGTCACGACAAGATTTATCGTAGCTGAATGTCAAATCAGGCACGGTATTTTTACCCACGAATAACAATTTCTGTTTGCCGAGTTATAAAAGGTTTATCACTTGTTTAAATCCGATTGTAACGTTAGGTCAAAGGTCAGTTCCAACCAGGTCCTCCGTTGCCTTTTATTAATTCATAAACTGTTTCTAATTTGGAGTTCACGGTTCTGAGGATGAGTCGTGAACAAAAGGAACTAAAAGTTACAGATTGAAAACAATGTTGCCATAACCAGTGCATTAATAATTAAAATCAACATGTTACAACGGAAAAGTACGTGTTACAAAGTTACACAAAGGAACATATTAACGAAAGCGGTTTATAAGATAGGTCACAGCAAGCAGTTCAAACGTTCAGTGTGACGAAAAACGAGAGCGAAATCGTGCACGATGTTATTTTTTTCCCCGTATAATCCGATTTGATCGTTCCTATTTATATTTAACGTAACCTATTTATCAAGTATACGTTTTATTTTCAAAGTTGTTGCAATAAATCAAAATAGATTTAACTTTTCAGTATATTAGTACCCCTTTTTTAGAATTTGCTTTAACAACAACAAAAAATTAAAATTTCATGAGTAATGTTATTACGAACAAAGATCTTTATTGAATTGTAAACGTTTGGTATTAGCGTTGGAAAATGTGCGACAAAAAATTCAAGATTGAATTTCGTTTGAAATTCAACAAAATAAAAAATCGTAAAAAAGTTAAGAAAAGAATAAAGTTTATAACATCACCGTCCATTGAAGCTTACTTTTCCCTCTACTATATTCCAAAATCCGATTTTTCACCCGGAAAAACGAAAACCATCAAATCATCCGACACCTCGATAAGAAAAAGTAGTGAATTCGTGCACTTAAAGACAACGCTATCAAACAATTTCAATAATGAACTGGGCCACCCAAGCAATCATTAGCAACGATTTACAATTCACTCCGATCCGGCCGAAAAATTGTTGCGCGCCGGGCGTTAAGCCGCCCGAGATTCGTTCGAATCCCGCAGTTTATCCCAATCATAAAATCGACCGCTTGCTGAGACTCAACAAAGCTGCTATATTTGAAAGTGATACTTACACGCATTGACGAATCGGCGAGTTTGCGAGCCACAAGCCGTGGTTGTGTAGGTATTAGTGATTAGTGGATTATACCAACACGCAGAGGACGTGACGAATGGGTTACTCGCTACATAAACACAAATTAGTTACAAGCTACCTACTTTGCTAGGGATTACTATTGTATATAAAGAACACAACGAACTACCAGCAAACGAGCAACGCGTTCACGTATAGATATATGTATATATATGTATATTGTGTGTTTTTTTTTACTTTTCTTCGTCGACATTTTTCCCATCGGCTTTTTCGGGACGAAGATAAAGGCTTCAATAAAAGTGTTCTTTGAGCCTCGTGCGGACGATACTTACAGTCGTCTCGTAACTTAGTACTTAATTATAACGCTACGAACTATTGACTCTTGTTCCAAGTTAGAGGACAAAATGACAAGATTTAGGAGTGGGGAGGAGACAGATAAAACAAATACATAGGCAAAACGCGTGCGAATAGCGATGGTGTCAATAGTCAATGGGAATAGACGTGTTATTTGCTGCCACCAACCAAAAATAACTACCTAGTTTTGGTAACAAACGAAAGAGAGCGTTTGGAAAAAAGGGGTTCCGAGCGTTTGGCTCGCTGCTTCGTCACGAAAGGATTCCTTTTATTTCAACGCGCGCGCTTTTCGACGGTAAACTAATCCGTTTGAACCAAAAGGAATCCTTTTCTTGCGACACGAATTGCGCAAAACCTTTTCTGAGTTTCAGTTACTGTTTCTTTCTTCGCCTTTTCTATTGTCTTTTATCGCGACGCCATCTTAAGAGACTTTTTTCAGCCAGCTTTACGACGCTCCCAAGATGTCGTTATTGTGGCGGTATAAATTTCAGCGTAGCGGGCTTGAAGAAGGCGGGGTCGATGGTATATTGTCGTTAATGCTCGCGGGTCTTCTGGTTTCGTTTCGAGCCGATGCGCTTTTATGAAAGTGGATCCTTGAAATTCAGCGCATCGTTATTTAATTTGCTTTTTGAGGTTATGAGGGAGCAAGGTGGATCTTTGTCGTTTGTCGAAAGTGTATTTACATAGTGACGTCATTGAACTTGAAAAAGTGTTCGAGAAAACATTTACTTTGAATTACTGTTTGTCAATTCATTAAGATTTTCAAGTAACAAACTTTGGTTCTAGGCCAAAACTTTGAAGTTGTATTAAAATGAAAATTTTGTAATTTTTCCAATGAGAACGTTATAAAAACAAGTGTATTGTTTTAAGACGCTTTTCATGAATCAGACATTAAAAGTGTCTCAATTTTAGACATATTTGATGTATAAGACATCAAAATTAGACACTTGTTTTTGCAGTGTTCACATCAGGAAATCGTTAATTTTATAAGAAGCAGCTTTATTTACTCAAACATCTTTTTGAGGTTATCTCGGGGAAGGGGGGTCGGGCCGTAGTCGTCCGTCGAAAGTCGCGCTTGTGCGAATAGTGATAAACAGCGTATTATGGTATTAAATTGTACAGCTGGGTGATTGTTTCAGTTGCTTGGCTAACTACGGAAGCGTACCATCAAAGTTTCGGACATGCTTTGACGTGCAATTCGTGCAATGAGATCGCCGGAGTTCGACCACGTGTTAAGCGAATTGAAATGGTTGACAAGATGGGGTTGGAATCTGATTTCATAGCGCCATCTAAGAGGCTGGGTTTGTAACAAAATTGCGCCAAGTTGCGTCAACTCTCAAACGATTCAACGTGGTATGTCGAACTTCGTCGATTAACTTTGGATTTAAGATGAAGATATAATTTTGGACGTCAAATGGCAGTCGATTTTAAAGAATTTGAAATTTGTTATCCATTCGATCGAAATAAAATTGTTCTTTGATTCGACAACTTTTCTCTTTCCGCAGATATCTCTTCATTGAACCATCCATTCCCAATAATAATATTAACTGAAACTTCCAGCGAGCCCCCCCACCGATCGTAGAGTAGCGATCAAGTTAAAATGCCTTCGCTTCCGGTAATCGGATGAATCGTGCTTGTCTTGTAAACTTGCCCAACTACAAATGTTTGCCAGCATTTAGCTAACCCTGATTTAATTTGCTCAATCATACCGGAGTCGAACCTCTGTTTGGGCTCCAAACAATCCGGTCGATGAGTTTTGCAACAAACTCATCCCGCGATAAACAATCGAGTGACGAACTTGTCGGCGAAATCCACTGCCATTTGACCGGCCATGACGTCGCTCGAGTCGGAGCGCCCGGTCGGAGGACCTCGCTGAGGCTTACCTTTCTCCCTGGTTTTCCCCGGATACCTTTCGGTCCAGGTGTCCCGGGCGGACCAGCTGGCCCCACATTGCCCTTCTCCCCGATCGGTCCTGCGTACCACGCACACAAAATAAAACCACTAACACTTGTCTACGGATTAAAGTGCAACTCTACTTAGACGTGCCTTCTAACCAAGTGTAAGGTGTGGAGGAGTCGAACGAAAATCAAATAACAATGGAAAACAAAGTAAATAAAAAGGGGTTAATTGAAATAGACTAGCGGCAAAATTGGACGTCATCCTCATTCGCAACTTTTTTTTCCGCCCGATTCGCGATCTCGGTTGGGTTCGTTTAAATGTACTTTGCTGATCGGTAATGGTATTTACCGGCTGGTCCTGGAGGTCCGGGCGGACCAACGAACGTTCCGACTGGGATGGGTTCGCCTGATAGAGACGTTGTAAGACCTCTTTCTCCTTTCTCGCCTCTGTCGCCCTGGATTGGAAAAGTGAAAGAATATTTGTTGTATCGAAATTGCTGATGCATTTTTGCAATATTTCCATTTAAGTTATAAAAATTCTAAGAACAGTGCAATTAAATGCGCAAGAAGTTTGCAACGTTTATTTGCAATGAATTTTTACTAAAGTATTATTTCGTCCATCGACAATCAAAATCAGAACTTGAATTTATATCAGCGCGATGCAAAATGAAATAATGAGTTTTTTCGTTTACTTTTTTTGTTAAAAATGGGTCTTTTTTTGATTGAAAATTTATCGAATTTGGAATTCGTTGCGAATAAACGTTGCAAACTTCTTGCACATGGAATTAATACATTTTATAACATGGCACTGCACTTTGTTGCATTATAAAAACAGTTGACGTGGAAATTTAAAAATTATACAAATTGAAAACGTAAACTTATTATAACGTTTTTTTTTAGAGCAACAGTAAACTGTCGGTCAGTATTTACCACTTAATCCATCGGGTTAAACGGTTACAAATAATTCGGCGAAAATTGATTTAAGGTAACATAATAAATCGAATTTAACTCAATGCAATAAAGTGCAACATGTGTCAGGATGAATAAATCTACATTTCAATCTACAAGTGTACTGAAATTCTAACTGCGATGGAATAGATGTACGCGACTGCCGGTATTGGAAAAACGTTTGAACCGCACTCGTCGCATAATATAATACTTCAATTAAATTTATGTACTTTTACGTTTATCGCAAGCTGAGAGCCGCTCATTATACGATAATGGCTCGCGCGCACTTCGTTTATTCATCATTCGTTGCGTTAGTACAAGCAATATCAGTTTAATATATTTTCGACGAACGTATTTACGTAAGAGGATTTTATTTCATCACGGCATTTTTTAATAATCCGCGATTTGTCATGCATTTTACAACACTTGCATTATTTAAATCACTCTTTTTTTTTTTTTTCAATTTACGATTACACGTACAGTTTAATAATAATACTTCGAATTCATTAAAATCAATTTTCTATACATACATTTATATAAAACCCGTCGCTTTCGCGGCAGCACTCGAAATTCGCAGCAAAATGTTCGACCGTGTATATCAGCGATATCATTTACCACGGGAGATCTGGCAGCGCGATTATTCAAATTCAACTTTAGACAATCGACTAAAATGTCCGCCGTCATGTTTGCAGCATCACTTTGTTACAAAGCGAATCCTTCTTTTGCGATGCACATAATTCGCGAACGAAAATCAATTCGTTTAATGCATAATGATTACCTCTAAATGAATGCAAATGCGTTTCATTCGATGCAAAACTTCTTCGACCGTGTGTATAAGTGTGTAGCACACACATGTATCTATAATCATACCTTCGGTCCCGTGAGGCCCATTGGCCCTGGAGGTCCAGGTGGGCCTTCCGGTCCCATAAGGCCCGGTTCTCCAGGTGGTCCCATTTCTCCCGGTGTCCCTTGCTTGCCGTCCTGGCCAGGCGCCCCGGGCTGTCCCGGCGGACCCGTTGGTCCCGGTGGTCCGGGCTCGCCAGGTTCTCCCTAAACGGAAGCGAAGGAGAACAAAAAAGTCATTGATTCGAAATTTGAATAACGCCAAGTCGGCGCACCAGGCGCCGGATCGTTGGTATCGTTGCTTTTACAACTCTATGTTTTGTGCTCGATTCGTAACAGGCAACGTATTAAAGCAGTCATATCATGATCCACTTTTTGCGACACGAAACCGCGGCAAAAAGGGACTGGTGTTTGTAATCTCTAAGAAAAAAAAAAAACGTATTTCAAACCAGGATACATCGTTTTCGAACGTGCAAAACAGACGAATGAAAGAACAAATCATGCAGTCATTCAATTGCGGTTTCTCATGCCAAATTATCTGAGGACTTACATTCCCGGCAAAAAAGTCTAGTTTCAAGTTTATTACAAAGTCGGGCAATTTTTAATGCAATGTTCGATTTCGACTCTGATCAGCGATGCTATCAGTTACAGCATTTGCGGGACGAACTTTGCGAAAAGGGCCTGGGCTATGACTTTAAGAAAAGGGACGGTAATGATAACGTTGGAAGTTATGTAACGGACATCCTTCGAGAATAATCGTTAAATTTTAACTGCCAAGTGCAATTTCGCCGATCGGCTAACGAATTGTTCGCCACAAGCTATTATTCACACGAAAATCATACTTTCACGAGGATTATTATGTGATACGGCTGGATTAAATTTCGTTTCGATAACGGTTTCATACTCAAGCGCAGAACATATGCAAACTTAATTTTCGGTATATGCTGACTAATTTCACGACGAGGGGCAGTTCTTTGGCGTTAGTAATTTGCGGAGATTTGAACTTGGAATATTGAAATTTTGGTTACTTGTGAAGCACGATTTGGCGATGGAATTTCATAGATTTGTACTTTTGTAATGGCAAGTATTTTGAAAGTTCCTTTTAAACTAATGTATTTATAAAAACCTGATAAAGAGATACACGTATTTAATTAATTACAAAAAGGTATTTACTTTTTAACAATATTAAAAATATTAAAATAGCGAAGATATGATTATTTCTGACCTAAAATTTAAGAAAAGTAATTTACACTTTCCTCTAATGACCAGAGTACACTTTTTAATAACCGATTAAACAATTCAATGAGTAATGAATTTTGATAAGCCTAAGTTATTGATTGCCTATACCTAAAACTGCTGTTCAAACCAATTATTATTCAAAGTTCCATATTCCCTGTCGAAATGTAATCTCAATCTACGCTTCACCTGTAACCAATTTCCGCAGGTTCTAAGTCCGGTCGCCGCTAATTTAGTTCTAAGCGCAGAAGTTATTGAATGTTAAGATAAGTTGAGAGTGGTGAAAGTAGGAAAACGACGAGTTCATTGTATTTCAATTAGTAGATTCAGTGCATTTCTTATCGTGGGGTTGTATGAAGTCAGTGGACGGGAGCGAGAGAGAAAAGAGGAAGGAAAAACGACGAGCGTTCTTCATTTGACTCGAGAATGACGAGCGTCTTTGTGCAAAGCGTATTAGAAGGAATGCCTAGGTGTAGAGCCGGTGGTTCTGCTGTGTGAACCAACTTACTTTGAGCTGTATGATGTTCTGCGCCGAGATATTATGGCCCTGCTGCTGGAGTACCTAAAATTAGGGCATCTACTGGTCAAAACAAAATCACTACGAGAGGGGGAAAAAAGTACAATGGAAGCTTATTGGATTGGGCAAGTACTTAGGGCACCATGATGCTCGTGTCATCTCAATAACAATGTTTGTACGTTTACGACACAGTCGCTCCATACTCTGGCATGCCTAAAAATACCTAAAGACTGGAATGTCAAAAGTCAGACCATTACCAAAACCAAAATGTAAAGGAAATTAAGGGCACCATGTATTCTAAACGTGACAAAAAAGCGTCCCGGTACAGCCGAGGTTACTGTTTGTTTGCGGCCGATAAAGGTAGCGAGGAAACAAAGGCAATCGATATGCTTCCATCGGGCGAACGAAAATGTATAAGGATGATTATTCGTGACATCAAAAGAGAATTATTAGCAATAGAAACTGAAAACATGAACGACCATTATTCACGAGAAAAAAAAATAGCAAGTAGTCAATTAAAAACGAGTCATCTAAAATGTTTTATAAAACTGTTTGACGCTAATATACTTAATTTAAGACATATAAAAACATATATAGCACACATCATTTACCAGTAACATTTAAAACCGTAAACGAAATGCACTTTATTGAAGACGTAGTTTTAACGGCAGAAGCGGGATAACGGTACGAACGATAAAGACGAAAAACGAAATCCGTGTTCGCCGGACTTGGACATTAGATTAAGCATAAGTATTTAATTACCGCGATTTCCGGAGAGCATCATTCAGAAGTAAAGAAAAAAGAAACTTTGCGTCTTTATCATCAAAAAATGTATAGCATCACGTGCTCCTCGACCGCTACAGTAATGACAGCCTGAATATTGACTTTTCTTCAAGGGCACTTAGCCGCGCAAAAAGGGTTAAAGAAATTGATCTACGCGAAAGGCAATGTCTTAAGTGACCGTAGGTAAAGACGGATGCTACGGTGCTACGTATTTTTCTACCTTACCGGTGACACTAAAATTTAAACGCGAAATTAATCGCAGAACACGGAAGAGGAGAAATAGTGTCGTTGCGGGATTTCCGGAAGCTTGGCTGTACCGCGGACGCTGATTCTGCAGTGAACACAGCCGAACAAGGAAACGCTACATTGAAAGCACCGCAAAAACGCACAGTACTGTGAACGGTATCAACAAGAGTATCAGAAACACCAAACGAGCGCTGCTTTGTTGCTTGTTTGCCTGAAGGCTAGTTACCTTCAAAGCGACGATCTCTGCGTAGCCAAGTGTCCCACCGCGAAGCGTCGTCACCGACCTCTTTAACCCCAATCCCTGTGTATTGACCCGTAGGCGCAAACAATTTTAATTTTTTCAATTTGAATATTTCATTACATCGAAAACAAATTGTCATCTACATTTGGTCATTGGATTGGTCAGTACCTATCGTCATTAAGCTCTAACGTCAACTGTTAGTAACTTTTTTATTGTTTATTTATTTTTTTTTTTTTTTTTTTTTTTTGTTCGTTGGTGACATGTGGGATAGGGGAACTTGGGGAAGCGAAACACTTTCCCGGGCACGTCGACAAAAATGACTCTATCTTTTTTTTACTTACAACTTTCCCTCGTCCCTTTAACCAACAAATACATTCATCCCCCAGAAGAAATCCCGAACGAGAGTCTTTTTCGCGAGCACTCGGGGGTTACTAATGTCTTGGAAGTTATAAGAACAAGATGAAGGTAAAGACTCGGCGGTGTGCGAATCTTTTTATTAGATACCTTTACGGCGCTCAAGACGTCGAACCCGGGGCTTCCGGATTCACCTTTTTGTCCCTTTTCGCCCGGCTCGCCCTGAAACAGAGAGACAAAGTGGTTGTTAGTTGGCTGCCTAAAAGAGGTCTTTACTTTCCGGATCGACAATTGGCTATTGGCGCTCTAAGTGCCCGCGCCGTTTAATTAACCATTCAATCTACCAAGGTGCATTTGTATCGCTCGAAAATTTCAAACGGAACCTCTTCCCCGGAAGCTTTGCCGGATCGATTGCATTGACCTTAAGCTGGCACCGTTACTCCCGCTTCGGATTTGCCTCGCCGGAGCCGGCTCCGAAACAAAGAAAGCTTAGGAGAAAAGGGCTTCAGAAATAGATGGCGCGGCGTCATTGTCCCCGCGGCTTCTCGGAAAAGTAGCGCCACTATTTTAAGGTCAAGCGGCACGGTGCGAAAAAAAGTGTCCCACCATTCGCAGACTGATTTAACGTCGGATGGGCTCACTCATTGGACGTGATTTCAATTTCCGTTGGACGTTTCCCCTCGATGGATCGTCTCGTTGCGATCCAGTTTGCAACAATCGTTCTTTTGATTACCGCGATTACGATCCCCCGATGTGATAAGTAGAAAATGATGACAGCCGATACCGCGCGGGCTGTATCCTGTATCGGTTATCCCGAACAATGTGCCGGAGACGACGGAGACCAATTATTGGAATGGCTCTAATAAAATTAGGAAGGTGTCGAGCGCAAGTGCGAACTGCGGATTAGACGAATGGTAAATTGTTTGAGTCCTCGCCTGGCAATTGCGGCGCTGTTGAAGTAGACGAAGAATTTAGTTATTATGCTGTTGAAGTTGAAGGTGTTCCTAAATTGAATTCATCCATTCATTGGGAAGTGAGGTCGCTCTCGGAACGTCGAAATTACGTGGTCGTTGATTAATATTTAAAGCAAAAATAATGATACCGCTTCACATAATTTTGATATTAAATTAACATCAGCCAGAATATTGAATCGATGTTTTCTACGTAATTTTGGTTTTAATGTTTGTCAGATTGCACGTTTTTACCCTCGAACGATTTTAACGTCAATGTATCAGTAATCCAAACGTCCTTTAAGCATTAAAGTAAATAATGGCTATAAAAAAGGGAAAGAAAAAAAAAACGATGGCCAACGAATCGCGCGAAAAAAAGGAGCGAACGAAGCGGCACTTTGGTCTAACGCGCCGGGTTATCAACGCTAATTGGATTTGTTTCGGATTCGGACTTTAGGTCCCCGGGCAGCTTTGATGCGGGCGAAAGTTTTCGCAGGAACCGGATCCTTTAACTGTTCGAGATACGTAATGAAGAGATGCAGGAAGAAGTCGCCTTTATAGCGCTGTATCAGGAACGTGTAAGAATCCAGCTACGCGAGCTGTCAGGCAGATAAGATTCGAGCGGAATTCAGCCGTTTCTCTCGTGAAGGACACATAAAATACATTTTTGCGAGAAAAAAGGCGGAGAAACTTTGCGAGGCACGCTCCAGATAAGACATCTTTTGGTCGTTGATATCGGAGGGACGCAAAACCAATCTACCTTTCGCTCTGCCGAGCACAATTTTTCGTGGCCCCGAATAAAACCGTCCGGATATACGAGGGTTTCTTTTGTTGCACGGCCATCTGATAATTTTTCACATTTGTTCCCCAATGGCAGATTGGCGCAATTCCTTCGGTCATTCATCAAACGCGCGGCAATTCTTTAAATTTAATTGAAACGGGTCAGAAGATCCACGACCCACTGTCACCTATTTTTTTTTTTTTTTGTTTATCTTGTGATTTTACTTTGTGAGTTCGGAAAGAACAATTTTGCTCCTTTGAAATGACAGTGATTGGTATTTTTCGTCCTTGTGGTATAAAACAAGACCGGGGGTAAAGTTGTACTTTGCTCCCTCGGTGCATAATATACTTTTCCCTTATCTTTTTTCCCGCACTTGTGATGTAAAACGTATGATCGGGAGCAAAGTCGTACTTTTATCCCTCGGTGGATAATATATTAAGATATCTCGTAGAATTGAAATCTTTTTTTCCCTTGGTTCAAAATACAAATTCTATATCGTTTCTATACCCATGAGTTTAATAGGATAAAACTGTTTGTGATTTTGTGGTAGTACGGCTGGTAGCATTTAGTAAGCAAACAAACTCTTTATGCATAACGTTCGTGGAATGCATTCGAGAATGTAGATCTATCAAACTTGTCTGTTTATGAGAAAGTGTGGTGTCTAAGTTAACAAATAACTCCATCTGCAGATGTAATGTACTTTAAATGCGTTTCCGGTGAAAGTGTAAACTTGGTGAAATAATCAAAATGTTGAAACGAAGTTCGAGCCGGCGCGATGAATGGTTAGTGTAACTTTGGCGCAAAGTTGTCGCTATTAAATAACGCATTCCTGTGACAAGTTGAGTCAGAACAAACGAAACGGTCCCTTTAAACGCGGCAACGTTCCATTAAACACTACGTAGACATGTCGACTTTTCCAAAGACCTCGGTTAAAAGACAGTCTGTTTCCAAAGGGCATCTATACATTGTTGGAAGACAAGCTAATCCCGGACTGCGGTATTGCTCCCTGTGTTTCTCACATTTCTGAGAGCTTTGCAGGCAAGCGCTATTCCGACCAGACGAGCAACGTCAAACGCATTTGCGGATTGTATAAAAAGAACGTTTATTCTGTGCGAGCACGAGACTTTGCGAATTTCGCAATATCTAGATAGATCAGATTGCGGTATAAATGTAGATATTATGAAATTCGTGATTATCATTCTTATGTATCAATGATCATAATTTGAAAACGTGTTTGCTATTTGAAATGACGATCGAATCTATTAAATAAAGATTGAAAATAATTGAGGCTCCGGATTCTATAACCCGACTTGCGCTCGGCCGGCCGGCCGTCACTTTTCTAGATCGTGGGATTGTTATAAAAAAATAAAATAGCTTAAATGTAATTTAAAAAATTATTACATTATTAAGAATGAAAAAGCGCATATTGTGAACAACCCAAACTTTTTTTTCAAGTTAAAATTATCGAAATAAAAAATAAATACTGTATTTTTTCATGGAATCGAATTCAATAGCTTTTTTAACTTCAACTCGTCATATCT
>JABFOV010001664.1:0-23733 GCA_022817685.1 Aradophagus sp. ZL-2020
GATATAGTAGGGTGTAGTGCGGCGGAGTGGCGGCAGAGGGTAGCAGACGCTGAGGCGTCGCGGCGCGGGACAGGCGAGGGGGCGTACAGGGGCGAGCGAGGGCTGAGAGCTGGAGGGACGAGGGGGGTGGGGGGGGGGGGGGGGGGGAAGGGGGAGGGGGGGGGGGGGGTGGGGGGGGGGGGATGGGGGGTGGGGGGGGGCGTGCGTGGGGGGGGGGGACGGGGTGGGGGGGGGGGGGGGGGGGTTGGGGAGTGGGGGACATTAGCCAAGGGGACAGAGGGGGACGACGGGAGGTGGGGGGGGGGGGGATACGAAAGCCGCGGGCAAGTTGTATAATACGAGCGAGCCGCGCCGGAGTTTCGGCAGGCTATAATCAATTCTGATTGCAGTCCGGCTGGGCTGCAGCGCGATCCGCTCGGCGATACACGGAGCGAAGAAAAAAGCGAGCGCGCTTGCAACTACCGACCGGCCGGCCGGCCGGCCGACGAGCGGCGACAAAAATGAGACAGGGACGGCGCGCAAACCGATCCGCGGCGAATCGAGAAAGGGCCGAACCGGGGCCGAGCCGGGGCCTGCTCGAGCCGACTCCCGGCTGCCATTACGGCCGGCAGAAACGAGCGCGAGCGATAAAAAGCACGAGCAAGTTATTTATCGGTCACTCGGTGGCAGCCAGCCTGGCTCGCTCGGCTGCCAGCTTCCAAGTCCCCTGCCCCCGCCGCCGACCCCGTATTATTCGCCATGTCGAGCCGCACTTTTCTCCGCCGCTGGTCCGCCGATTTTTTTCGCGACATTTTCGTTCCACGCACAAGAAGGCGTTGGTCAATTTCGACTCACGTTTTAGCGAGGTGTCCATGAGTGTACAGTTTTGCACGTGGGATTATCCAGACGATCTGGATTGTCGACAAATGTAAACGAACAATTTGGATTGAATTTCATTTTGCCGCGAAAGTGAAAATTGCTCACTGAACGAAGTCCGCAACCATTTGTTATCAACGTTTGTAATGCAATTCCAAGTACGTAAATATGTATAATCTAGAACAATTTATTTTCCGAATGTACAGACCACTGATGCTTCGCAACATTAGAAAAGAAAAAAAAAATGAATGAATCTCGACCTAATTGAATGTTCTCACACGGCCGCATGAACCACGCGAATGTCCATCAACTTTTATCCGACTAAGACGTAATAAACATGACCGATAAAAGAACGCCGTGAATAGTCTCGCAAAAGGTATACGCGTTCGAGAAGTAATCGCGTCTTTCCGTAAGGATTGGCAGTTTCCGCGGCGATTTTTCCGCGCCGTGGTCCGCAGGCTCGCATCTTCGACACTTACGTATCCGGCACCATTAGCGGTCGACCGGCCCATCATTCAATAACGCTCCCGATAAGTTGTCCGCTGATTGCGCGCGCGGCGGCGTACGCGGCCGTTACCTTCGCACTTTATGGCCTGCGTCGGCCGGTATATCGCGCAACTCGAATCACGCGAATCGAAAGCTGAGAAGTCCCTCGGCGTTTGACGTATTAAGTGCACGGGGCCCCCGTGGCCGTGCATTCCGAAATGCCAGAAAAATGCAAATCACAGATACATATTCAAATGCGCCATTCGCGTGTCGCCGGGCCGTTTGCGCTGATAAATTCTTTCAATTTGGAGCCACGGTTGCCGAACGGCCTGGCCGAGAGTCGTTTCACGGGACGTTCGTTAGTACTTTAGCGTGTCGCCACTTTCGAGGACATTTTGTTCAATTTTTTAACCCTGCTTTCGAGTCAGTTTATGTTTTAATTGGTGTATATTGATTTGCCTTGGCCTTCGATTGAAAATAAAAGACATTCTTTTGGAGGACAAGTTATTTGTGGTTACGCGGAGAAAAAGAATGTATCAAACTGATACTCTATGAGACGTACTAATACCCTATCCACTATATTTAACAATATCAGTTATATATTGGATGCCCAGGAAGTTTGCAACGTTTATTTACAACGAATTCCAAATTCGAAAAACTTCTCACGAAGTAAGTAAACGAAAAAATCAATTATCATTTTATATCGCGCTGATAAAAATTTAAGTTTCGCTTTTGATTGTCGACGGAAGAAATGATATTTTATTGAAAATTCGTTGCAAATAAACGCTGCAAACTTTCGCGCATATAAAGTGTAAGGTAAATGTACCAGTGACCGACAGAGTCCTAGTTACCGTAATGATAATGTAAAAATAATAGTAATAAAACTACCAAGTACATTAATTTCGTAAATTTGAAAATTATATTTTTAAGCTCAAATTTACGCGATGCAACATAATTTCATAATAAACTTTTATATATTTCAATATTTTTGGCAATAATGATCACTAGTACTAACCTGCCGATAACTGGTACATTTACCTTACAACAATTCTGGCACACATTGCAAGAATATGAGAAGAATTTTATCAAACTTTCTAAGACAACTGTTTACATTGTAGAGTCTAAATTATCAAGAAAATGTAGTGACTTTCCTGTATTCTTTTTTTTCGTGTATATAAATGTAGCATATATACTAACGTATTCTTGTATATATACGTCATATCATATGTGCGACATATATATACTATCTATAGATTAAACATATTGCCATTCGTGCCACGTATTCAAAATATATATACAATAAATATGTTCAGATTCCATGCAGTTTATTTGTTCATTTATATTAACTTTATTTAACGTATTATTATTTATAAATAAAATAAAATATAAAGTAAAAGCGTTTGCGCGTCGAACAATGATATAAAGTCGTGAGAATGAATAACGCGAGAGAAATCATTTTCCATGATCTTCCGGCATGCGAGTACGTGACATTATGGAGTGTGACTTTTAGCGGAAGAATACGAAGGGGAACTTGCACACACCGAATAAATTGCAAAATAGACGGTTCCGTAGCCCGAGGCTATCGGTCGTGACGGTGAGTGTTGACCGAGCGAGCGAATATAAGTGACTCTTGGGCTTCAGGACCGCAACAAGTGGTATTCAGAAAATTAACTACTGGCATACATTACATCGTTCGCTTTTTTACAATTGCTTATTATTTTAATTGATAATACTAATGCTTCAAATTTATTAGCATATTAATTATTTACTGTGGTACATATTACACTCCAATATCCTCAATTTTTTATTTTGACAATTCTCATTCACTTTGACAATTTTATTGAATTAGTTAAATAACTTCAAAAATGATGAAAAATATTTCGTTGATTATTTAAAAAAGAAAAATTCAAGTTCTTTTGAAGACAAAGATTAAGATACACGGATAAAAATGTATTCAAATTTTTTCCCTGATTGGAATAAATGTGTTCTGTAAGGCAAAAATTGCATGTATTTAAATTAAATTATTTAAAAAGTATCCCAAATTAGAGAATATAGTTCTATAATTATACTATTGTTTACATTTTTTAGTTTAAATACATGACAATTTTGCCTTATAGAACACGTTTATTGCAATTAAGGGAAAAACTTGGTTAAAATTTCTATCATTGCAAGAAGTTCTTTAAAAAAAAATCGATATAGATATCTTACTTTGTTACAAACATAGAATCTATTACCATAGTTTTATCCTAACTATTAACTTTTAATATACTTTAAAATTTTTAATATAATTTATGCGCTATCAAGATGTAAACTATTTTGAAATTTTTTTTTAACATAAAAACTAGTATTAATTTATCCAACAAAAATCCTGATACTCGGGAAAAAAACTCATAAACACGTTTACCATATAATTGATGGCAGCATGCTAATCCGATAAACGCGATACGAATAACAAAGATGTAACGCAGCTTCTGGCAATAGTTTCTGTCAATAATTCGATCACTACGAATTTCATTTTTTTTTTCACCCATCAAAGCATTATGCCTAACAGAATAATTTGGCTGTTAATACTTATGAGGTGTATTGCCATTAAAAAAAAGTTAAATTTTAATATTTGTTATATATTATTATTTATTAATTTATTATCGACAATCATAAAATTATTGGTAGAAACTGAAGAATATAATTTTATAAGCGACTTTAAATTTCTGTTTTGATTGTAACATCTTACTAAGCTCATAATACAAAATAGATCTTAGTATTATCAACATTTTTCAACGTCGGAGTAATTGTTATCAATTTGAAATATCTAAATCGTCATTTATAAACTAATAAATTTAAATTTTGATTCACAATTTAAAAAAGCCCAATTTTTAAATTTTAAAATAGAACGATACTGCAGTGTATGAATACACCACATTTATGTAAATTTTAATAATCGTCTAAACTATTTGTAAGGATTTGTTAGCATAACATTTTGATCTGCGTATTTTACTCGTTTCGCTCATTTGACTATGAATTTGTTGAACGAGATGACGACGATTCATCTCATGCGTATGCCATTATAAACGTCGCGACAATGAGAAGGGCTGGTTATAACAGCGGAAGTAATGTTCAAGTTGTTCTCACTACTAGACAAGAGTCATAGCTCAGAGCTAGCATTAAGATATATTCAGGATCTTGAAGCACTTTTTATGTAGAATTCGATGTTAAAAAATGTTATTTTCCACTAAAAAATTGACTCCATTTATATTATAATTTATACTTTTCAAGATAAGCATCACAAACGTTAATTTTCATCCAGTATGAAAAATATATCAACTTTCTCGATTACATGAATTGTGATTTTTTATTATTCACGTAACTAATAAAATTACACCATAAAGTAATAACACTTTAAGATTGATACTCTAAGATTAATATTTCATTAACAAAATACCATTGTTTGTATTACCAAGTAGTAAATTAATCAGTTAAAACAAACTATCTGTGAATAAAATCATTTTTTGCGCATGAGCTAAAAAACTGAAACAATTTAAACGATAAAAACAATTGTAATTAAAACAAATCAACCAAATTATTATGAAGGATCAACCGAATTCAACCGAAGTAGTAAATTTTTTAAATTTACTACTCTGTAAAAAATTTGGCGCCATATGTGATTACCTCCTAAGTTTCTTTTAATTCTTTTAATTTGATTGAATAAAACATACATAAACACTTTTAAAAGTGTTCACTTGATGCAAGCTAAATTGACTTGAATCAAGTCAAAAATTGATTTGATATTCTTCCAAGTCAACTGTTGGTTACAGCAAGTGAAATTGGGTTCATTTGAAACCACGTTTACTTGAGTCGAGTGAACTGTCGCTCGTTCGAACCAATTTAAGGTTAGTAGCAAGTGAAATCTGCCAATAATCTGGGTTTCTTGTTTCAAGTGAATTATTTTTAAAAGTGAAAAAGTATTATTCTAATGAAATAGAGTAATAATTTATATACTCATTCAAGTAAACTTTATCCAATCAAAAGTAATATATTTACGACAATCTTTTTTTAGTGTAGTAGTGACACGAAAAGAAAAAATAGACAAATTTTGCATAAAAAGGTTTCCTAATTTAGTAAACAACTGTTCTGTACAATATTAGATACAAAGTTTGTACCGATTTGGCGTGGTCTATACTGCTTTTGCAAGCCGCTTATACCAAAATGGTACAGACGACTTGCTAAAGGTGTAGATAACTCTATGCGGAATTGGTATAACGTGGTTATTTACTAAATTTGTCTAACTTTTTTTCCATGCACCCCAAACAAAAGTGAGGCTACTCCAAAATTTAGTGTAAGACTATGCCATTTAAAAATTTCAAATTTAAAAATAAATTAAAAATTTTGAAATTGCATCGTCTTCAAGCAAAATTTGAGATAATCTAATTTTCGTTTGGAGCATTGAAATCGCTAATAAATGATTGAATTATCCCTTTTTTAGATTCTCCCTCCCAGCCATCAACATATTATGAAATTAAAATTGAACTTTAGAGTCGTCCAATGGAATTGCTCTATTTCAAATATACACGGAGCCGAATGATGATGTGTACGATCGGTATAAGGTTGGCTCAACATTTCATAGTTGAGACAACTATATAAATTGTTCAATCAATTACAATATCGTTGATTCGTCTAGAAAATGTAGTTGTTTTAAGTAAAATTGACAAATTACCATTACAACAATTTTTACAAACTATCAAATATAGTTGGTAGAACTAAATTTTCTTCTATCGGTGTAAATCACCCTGATCAATGCAACTTGAACTTGAATTTCACTGTATATAAACCTTACATTGACAGAACTGTTTATCCTGTTATCACCCGTGAAAACGTGGAGCATAGAAAAGAAAAGCACATTGGCATTGAGCTAAGGGTGGGAGGGAGGGAGGGAGGGACGTACCTGTAGTAGGAAAAAGCCGGGGAGACGTGAAGGTCCATAGGCATGGTCGGGTGGGCGGCGTGGTGAGCAGGTGCGGGCGCGTAGTCGGCCGCGGGCGCGGCGAGGGGTGGCTGCATCATGCCGGCCGCGTGGTGGCCCGCGAACACGGCCCCCCACGTGAAGCTCGGCGCGCCTGGCATCGAGGGCGCGCGGCCCTCGAGCTCGAGGGCGCGCGAGCCGCTGGCCGCCGGCGTCGGCGTCGGCGTCGCGCTTCCAGTACCGCCTCCGGCGACGCCACCGCCCCGGTGCATCAGCCAGCCCTCCACCCCGGAGAAGCCCCCGTTCCCGCGCACGTCGCCCCCCGCAAACCCCCCCGGTCCTTGCGAGACCCGCTCGACCCGCCGCGTTGTTGTCTCCTCGTCCCAGTTCTTCCTCTTCGCCCCCTCGAGCCCCCCCTGCCAACTTCCTCCTATCCTCGCTTGACTTTCCACCCTCCCCCTCGAGCGATTCCTCCCCCTTGTTGCACACTAACTTGGTCCCACGGGACAACAACAATCACCAAGATATCGTAACGATATCGCAACAAGCACAGCACCACCGACACATCGCGCGCGCGTCTGACATGGCCCTGACGTGGCCAAACGTGTGCGCTCGGCTGGCTCGATCGGCGCCGAGTGCCGGAGTTGGGACGCGGGGCTCACTGGTAGCAGCGGCGGCTAGCGGCGCGGCCTTTGCCTCGGCCATCAATGACGCGCCGCGGATCGGCTCGGCTCGCGGGGGCGGGGCCAACGACCACGTGACGCGAGTCGCCGGGGCTCATCCCCACCCAAGGCCGCCGCGGCTCGATACCCCGCCGGGCCTGCGGCTCCGCGAGCGCGCCGCGCCGCGGCGCCGCCCCCTCCGCGACGTCCTCGCACACCTTCCGCGCCGCTCGGCCAAGCCAACACTTGTTGAACCGCCGACACCTTCGCTCGCGCCGATACCACCTCACGGCCACACGCCGTTCCTCGGCCTCTTACAAGAGCCCCGCTCGCGCGATCTTCGCCAGAGCTTGCGATTCAGTTTAGGCAGAATTGCAGTATTGCTCGACAAATTGTCAAACGAATCAACGGTACTCTTTTTTTCTATATGTTTAGGATCGTCAAGTTTTAAGTGACCATATTACATTTTTAATAAATTTATGCTAAAATATGTACCGTTTCTGTGACTCGACCCTTGATTAGAGGAAAAGTTTGTATTAAAGTAAAACAAGTTATACAACCTACATTGTTCAAGAAAATGTTCAACTCTGCCAACTGTACCTACGTGCATGTGTTATTAAATGGGTATTACATCAAAATTACATTTAAATTTATCATATTGTATAGTAAAATTGAAAGTAGAAACTGTAATTATGATTAAAATGCTTGCACGGATTGATAATATTGTGGGAAATTCTTCTGTATTATAATTCATAATGAAATTGCTAATTTATATCAACAATGACACTTTTATAAAAATGTGTAACAATTTCTCCCATATTTTTTCAATATGGTATTTTGGAAACATTACGTGAGACGACTGATTGAACAATTAGAGTGAAAAATGAAATACTGAAATTCATGAAACAAAAACAAATGAATTGTAAACGAAATTAGAAAAGAACAGAAAATAGGCATCTATTATTTTTCTTTTTTATCTTCAATGTTTGCAATTTATTCATTTTTGTATTAACTTGTAAATCGACTTCTAATCATTCAAAATCAGTTGTCCTCAAATTTTTGCTACGCACAGACCATAATGCAACATGAATGATGGATATATTATTATAAAATTAATGATTTGAGAAAATTAAATAATTATAATAATGTTTGTATAATAAAAAAAAATAAAAATATTAAACAATACTAATCTGTATGAAGATTACTACGCGTTAATTTTTCTCGCATTTGCTACTTTAAATATTAATATGCACCATTCATTTATTTACTTTACTACAAATTGACTTTTTTCCCATTTATATCAAATTGTCTAATTTTCTCAATGTATTATAATCAGTTTTAGACATCAAAATTGTATCACTCACCATTTTGCAGGTAGCTCAACATACAACAGCAAACAGTCTTCGAAATTGATAAAATGTCATCTATGATGCACTTATAGAAACACAGTCAGAAGCTAAAAAAAATTGCAAAATTAAAGAATTTGATTTGAATACGATTGTTATGAAATATATTTCAATTCAATAAAGCATAAAATGTAAATTTTAAATGAATTTCTATAGAATCCATTCGTTCATAAATTTATCATCAAAAAAAATTTTAGATATTATGGTTATTTTTATAATTTAAACAATCAATTTATTAATGAAAAAAGATTTTAAATAATGTTATGATCTTTTCTGTTTTTATAATCATGACGTTTTTACAAAATTTAAATTATTTTTACTTTACTAAGAACTTTTTCCCACACCTTATAAATTTTTTTGTATATTTCATTACAAACAGTTTGTTTTCTTGAATAAATTAAAGTAAAAATTTCTTCATATTTTTCACGCACATCAACTAGAATTGCTTTACAAATCAATAATAAAAAATAAATTTTATCCAATTTTCAATTTTTTCCACATAGACAGAATATTTTAATAAAATATTGCACTGCAAATCTGTATTGATTTTTTTCTCATTAACCTTTGAAGCACAAAAGTTTTTTATAACAAATCTTCTAACTAATCAGTGAAAATATATTGAAATTGTAATTTTACATTGCAACATATATCTTTTAGATTAAAAATTAGTTTGATGGCAAATATATAATATTTAAGTTACAAAGAAAGCTTGTTAAAAATACATAGAAGAGCCGGTAAATAAGATTCCATGATATTTTACAAGGAGAAAAAAAAGTTGTATATTAAATCACTCAAGAAGTGAGGGCACGTTACCTTTTTTAAGGATAATAAGAACGACGCTACAATAAAAAATTTAATCAAATACCCTCCTGGTAATTTACAGCTCTCCCGCAACAACCCTTGCCTCGTTATTCTCACAGGGTGTTGACTCGTTATAACGTGCAACATATATTAAAACACTATACTAATTGAAAGAAATTTATCCTAACACTTTTTTTCTTCATCCAAACACTCGTTTGAAGATAATTTTTCAGATAAAAATTAATCAGCATAATTCCGAAGAAATAAGCAGATAGTTTTGTAAAAGTAAAATAATACATTATACAATCAAAGCAACAAATGAGAAAAAAAAACAAACAGATTAGAAAAAAGCTTCACTTTTATAAAAAGCAAAGCACTATAATATAAAAACAAAATTATTAGATTAAAATCAAAACAAAAATTGCAAATTTAATAAAGTATTGGAAACATTGAAAAAATACCTTGAGAGTTGTAATTGTAGAGCTGTAGTTGATAGTCACAAGACATAATGAGGAAGTTTTTGTCATAAAGTATCCATAATAGGGCCTTAATTTCAATAGCTGTGTTCAGCAGCATATAGTTACAAGCTTTTTTAATGTACTGTATAATGCATTATACTGCATGAGCAACAGATGGACACAGGTGTGAGTCGTAATAACATAGCTACGGTGACTTCTGACCCCGGGTACCCCCGTGGCCGTAGAGACTTCAGTGAAGCCGCCTCAATCGAGCCCGAGAACGCCGCAATCATCGTCCCCGTGTATCAATCCCTCGCGAGTCATTATTGCTGAAATGCGAGGCATTACTTTCTCTCGCGAGCATCTCTTCTCACCCCGTCCTGCATCATCTTCTCATAGGACTTTTAACCTACAACACCGCGCTCCACTAGATTCTTCAATTTTACACTTTTATTTCTTTTTCCTATATAATTATATAAAAATACGATAAAAAAATAAAAACATTAAAGCGTAATTAGTAAAATAAATTTAACAAACCTTCAATTTACTTCAGTTCGAAAAGATACAAGTATTCAACACAGCAAACTTATAACAAAGACAAAAATTGTAAACAGAAAAATGGGAAAATAACAAATAAATTGGCGATTATTTATCTATTGTTTTCTAGCCTTATTGTTTATATTTTTTATCTCAGTTTTGAAAGTTTTTATAACACAGATATGCTACAAGAAAATCAAGTTATTTAATTAAATATTTTCTAATATTTATGAAAATAAATACTTTACACTTTTTATTGTTGTTGTTGTTGTATTTATTGACTATGAGAGTGCACACTACTGCTGGGACACTACACTATTTATATTTTGAGGTGCACACTGTTGAGATGCACGACCTTCAATGCGCGAACAAATTACGCTGTTATTGTTTTTGGACAACTGGCGCTACTTGCACATTCGCGCATGCGCATTCAAATAAATTCGATTTTTTTGTCCACGAGTTTTATTTCATTTCAAACAACTTTATTTAAACAAAAAGTAAACACAATAAAAACCATAATAAATATTTATTTATATGTGTAGCAAAACGCGTTATTCCTACCCCTGCTGATTGAAAACTGAAAACCAAAACAAACATTTTGGAAGGAACTTTATATCGAACAAAGCAAAGTCAAAATAAATTCACTACATGTACACATAAACGAATGTCAATATTCAACAAAGCAAACTCAAAACAAAGATAAAATATGGAAACAGAGCATGGTAAACAAAGCATAGAAAAACTGGCGGGTGTTTATTTATTGTTTTCTACCTTTGATCATATTTACGTTTTTTGTTTCTGTCTCGAAACTTTTTTTACTACGCAAATCCTAAAAAGAAATCAACTTATTTAATTAAATACGCCGATTCCATACATTTAAATGATATTTCCACATCATCTACGATCAAACTATTAGGCGAATACACAGAATTGCTTGTTTTTTATTTTAGTGTTTTCATAAATGAATAATAATTTTGTTTATTTTTGTAAAATGCTCTGTCCGCTAAACATTTACAATTTTCACGTCGGCGGGCTATTTTTTTAGCTCTGCAATCGATGGAATAGGCGTATATTTTCTAATATTTATGAAGATAAATACCTTTACAATTTTATTATTAGGAGATTTTTATAATGTAAGATGCACGTTTTTGTGATGCACAACCTTGAATGCGCGAAAAGTACGCTGTTATTGTTTTGAACATTTGGTGCAACTTGCGCATCCGCACATGCGCGTTCAAATAAATTAGACGTTTGATGTTTACGTGTTTTATTCGTGGTTTATCACATAAACAAACAACTTCAATTCAAACAAAAAGTAAAAACAAAAAACATGATATTTATTTATTTCATGTTTAAACACTTTGACTTCACTGAACTCTCATTCTAAATAAACATTATAAATAAATAAAAATTATAAATAAATAAAAATTACTCTTCGCCTTTAATTTCTACTCGCCACTTTCAAATACAAGACTGTAATAAATAACAAGAGCATCTGTCCTTTGTAAACGAAATTTATTTTAAAAATCCGCTAAAATACAGGTCGGTATAGTAGCTTAGCTGAAAACGTGAACAAGACTATTTTATTAGTAGTAAACGTTATCCAAAGTGGTACAATATAAACACGTATAAATGGTTAACAAGTTGTAATGTGTTCAAATAAGAATAAAAAATAAAATTAAAAAAAAATGAACGGAATACAAATATAGAACGAGAACGGTATAAAAAAAAAAAAAAAAATGTATTTCACGAAAGACGTGTCCTTGCATGCAAATCACATTTGATAATAACGCGTTCGCCGTATACTAGAAACATTTGTATCGTGTAATCAAGACAGTTTGAGCAGTTTGTATTGCAGGTTCGAACACGAGTGTACATTGCCAATCGCTTTCTATAATCGAAAACAGTAGTGAAAAAAATATCAATTTGTAATAATACCTAACAAATATTCATAAAAAAATTATTAGGAAAATATCTTTTATCGTTGAATAATGAATTAAAGAAAATTGTCTGATAAAACATTATGTTCATTCAATTATCATCATTGTCGTTGTTCATTCCTCTATAATACGCAAAAATATTCAATACAAATCCAATCGTTGGTTTTGCTTAAAAACACTGTAACAATGACGTAATGAACATTGCAAGTATTGTTATAAGCTAAAAAGCATAGAAAATACAGTCGACTCTCATTTAATATTAGATCCATATTTTTTATTATTATCCTATTTTAATCCGTTTTCATAAATTTCAATTATGAATTTACTGTAAAAGTTTTTCATAATCGTCTCAGACTCAATTATCATTCTAAATATGTTTTCCTTTTTTACATTTATTTCCTCTAAATAGTGAATGAGAGTCAACTGTAATACGATAACCATAATCTAACACTGATCGAAAATGGCCTCACATTATAGAAGGCCGGTCGAACGAACTACAACTAAATCTGCAACCTTTGTGTCTTGTTACATGACCACAATTAACGTTACATTGCGTTATTATCTTAGCCATTAAATGGACATATGCATGCAACCTAATCTAAGTTGTAATCGATTTAACTAACGTATCTTCTCATAACCAAGCAAAAGCCTCGAAGACCCACACGAATTGACTAAAACTAGACCACTGAATTAGTTGGAAAGCTCTAGTTCAAACTCTAGGTCTAATGAAAAGAAAACTGTCAAATGTCATCACTGGCAAAGCAACGCATTTGACACTTGTCGCCAACTCACGTTGGATGAAAACAACTGGTACACCCGTTTTACGACCAATCAATAAAGAAATAAGAGTTCATAAAGAGATCAGTGTGTAAAGTTTCAGAGCGTTTGATTTGACGTTTGATTCGTTCCTTATTTTTTATTCGACTCGTCGTTAAACGGAATTATTGCTGCGCGATTGGTCAATGTAAAAATGGTTAACATGAAACTCGACGGGATTGACTTTTAAAAGGCTTTGAAAAACGTATGAAAATACCATCGGTATTGAGGAACACATTGGACACGTCAACGGTCGATTTTGTCAGCGCCACTTTATACTTTGACCAACGCGGTGCGTTTTTGGCAACGCGTTAACATTTGATTCTTGATATTGGATGAAAATGGAATGAAATGTCAACGCACCAAAAGGCAATATTTTTTAAGTTTAAGTGTAAATATAATATAGTATACTTTATCAGGTACTTTATATACACCATCATGAAATATGAACGGATAATAAAACACTTTCTGACATATTAGAGTCAATTTGATTTTGTCTAAAATGTCATCTCTTGTCTTTTGTATCCTTTTTTTTTTTTTTTTTTTTTTTTTACACGTTATCACATGTATTTTATTTAAAACAAGAACAATATTAATATTAAATTTCGTATATAAATCATAAAAAAGTACAAAATTGATTCTTAGTTGCACATCACTCCTCCAGCTATCTCGTTGAATTAAATGGTACAACGAGCATCGAGAAATTGACTCTGATATATCACGACAAAACATGACAATGCATTTTCACATCATATTTAAAATATTGCTTTTAAATTATTCAAGCTCAGAAAATATATGAGATACTGAATCAGCGATTGGTATTTCATGCAATACCACTGACCACATTTCACTCAGAAGTCACCGTTTCTGAGAAAAGTCAAGTATAATGATAGTATATGGTGTGCAATGATATGCAAGAAATTACATATATAAATAGTCTTTTTCTTACATGTTTTGATTAATATTGCAAAATGGACGTGGTAAAAAAGTCGTGAAATAAAAAGTCAAGTAAAACTTAATTGGCGATGCTTGATTCTTCATTTCAGACTTCTTAGTTATTTATTGTAAAAAGTTATTAAAATGTTTAAATCAAAAATAAATATAAATAACACATATCCTGCAGAACCATTAATTTCATTGCATACCATTGCAGACATCTTTTATTGGAAGTAAAATACGTGTATAAAAATACGCTACATTACATGATAAGGATACTGATTACTTTCAGGCATATAATTTATACTTTCATTAGTCAGTAATAAGTACTAATTATTTTGATCAAAAAACGTGGCAGTTGACTGCTGCATTATTTGTCAAATTTTTCATATCAATTAATACTCCTTTACTTCACTGAAATCAGCAATTCGTCAAACGAATTCGAAGATCATCTTTCTAGTCGATCGTTATCTCTTTAACAATTATATGCGAAATAAAATTGTATCATGTCTTTTCATTAATCGTAATATCATTTTAAATCATTGCAGGTACCAAGAAATTTCGTTGCCTGAAGAAGACAACGAATAAAATAAAATTTCCAATTCTCTTTAATAAAATGAAAACTATAATAAAACAAGTAAGTTGTTGCAAAAAATCAATACTTTTAAGTTACAAAATGAATCATTGAAATGTAGCTGTCATTTTGCTGTAAATACTACACTGTTTTCCCCCGTTAAAATGATAAAAGTGCTCAGAAGTTGTGCAAAAAGAAACACTACTGCAGATAGAATATTTGCGATATTTACTTAGATTTGTCAGAAGTTTGGCTACTCTTTTGCATGACTAGTTTTGTTTCGCAGACATTCGTCATTGATATTCTCACGCGTGCGTGGAATTCGTCATCGTTAAAAAAAAGAAAAAAAAAGAAAAAGATTATTACGGCAAGTCCAGTTAAATGTTGCGATTCAAATCGGTCTTAATGGACTTGGCGTTGCAAACTTTTTCAGATTCGTAACCATCTATTTGTCACACGTTCGGTGTGACAAATGTGTCGACTCGCAAACCGTGTAACACACCGTACACGGCTTTTCGGTTGCTTACAATCGAGTTGTAAGTCACTGGAAATTGTTTATCGTTCAATTACGTTGCACGTCGTTTCACGTTTTGCACGCAACGATCACCTCACGTAATGAATCAAGTCGCGTCAACGTGGAAAAAAGGCACGATCTTTTGTCGTTTGTAAAAACGGTCTTCGTCAATTTTGGCAGGTATCGAGCGATAACCCTGCCATTTTGTTATTGAGGTTTATCTCGCGCGAGATAAACCAATCGATGCTTGACATTGCTTCTCAATGGGTTTTATATAAATATACAATTATGGCTGATCGCTTTTTTATATAAAAGTTGGATCAGCCTGATCAAAAGTGGGTCCCTTCATTGAATAATAAGGAAATTAAACAATTGAGCTAAATATCGTCGTTGGTAAGATTAAAATTAAACGTTTGTTATTTAGTATAGTTTATAAAAATTTACAATTGCATTGTAAAGTTTTAAGGCTCATTTCATTTTGATATTTATAGGCATATGTGTATAAAAAGTTTGTTAGATATTCTTGAATCGAAATTTCTTTTCGCTTGTCCGAATCATTAAAAGGCACGGTTTTTCATTGATATACAAAGTTGGCACTTTTGGGTCGAAAAAGTCAGTTGCTTGTAAAATGGTAAAATTTATGAATTTATGACATGAAAGAAGTTATAAATGTCGCGAGGAACATTTCTTATCGATTTCACGAACATAAAGTAAAAAAAAAAAGTAATCCAATTCCACTGTAGATTTGGTTCAATGACAAATCGGTTTTTTGCTTGATTATCATGTGCTCAACTTTGGTTTTACGTCTATGTAAATACGACCCTTTACGTCCGAAACGTTACAAAAATCTGTATCATCAAAAAGACGAAAGTTATTAGCGATTAAAATGTAAAATTTGAGTTACAAAAATATTTAACTATGTAAATTAGCTGGAATTACGTGCCTGAAATGTTAACCAGCGATTATACAAAAGCGACTTTTTCTTTATTCAAATTAAACTGAGGAGACTGTTTCAAGCGGCCCCGTATCAAATTCATGTAAATATATATCATAAATGCTATGGTTCTTTGCAAAATGACGCTAAATGGCAAGACAAAAAAAAAGAAAAAACGAATAAAGAATATATGTATATATATATATCTATATATAGCGCGCGATTTGATAAATATATAACAATATATTAATGTTACTAAATACAAATGTGAACGAAGGAACGTGATGAAATATTTACCATCACTTTAATACGTTCATTCGCTCTACTACATGTAACAACGTAACTATTCAATTGAAACATGCACTGACTAAAAATACATCTTCATCATCTATCTTCTCAGTCTTGTCGAGAAACGTTACTAGGCTGGAGCAAAATCGCCCCAATAATAATCATGCACTCGTGATAAAATACATTTTACCATAGGCTACCTGCATTTCTACGAGTCAGATTAATTAAAAATCAAAAACCTGTGAAAACGTGAGAAATAAAATTTGTACAAGAAAAAAAAAGATAATAATAACACGAAACAAACTAAAACTGATTGCATAATACTAACTTGGATGTAAAATGCAAACATAACGCCGTATAAACTTGACAAATGCAAAGACATGCATCATTTACAGGGATGAGCTTATAATAATCAAAAAATATATTTTAATAAATAAATATAAATACATGAACGATTAATAAAAAATTACGTCAAAAGTTATTGGCTTTTAACAATTTAGTTGCAATTTTCAATTCAATTCTTTTCAAGTTTCAAGTGAAAAGAAATCAACTTTAATTACACAATTTCTTTTGATCTTTATCAAATTTAGATCAACAAAAATAAATCACTAATAAACAATCACCTATGAGATATTCAAAATTAAAATTGTAGCTTCATAAATTAGTATACAGACAACTACTGGGTAAACTATTCTCTGTGTATACCAACAAATATCAGTTTAGCTAATTTTGTAGTTGAGTAAAAATCAGTTAGCTCATCCCTGACTGTCTGTCATCGTTACTATAATAATTTAAAATATATATAATATGTATATATATATATCTCTCTATATATAAGAATCTAACAAAAACGAGTCTATGTTCAGACAGAACGTTTGAAACGGTTGAAAGAACTGGACTAAACGTAATAGGAACGGAATGGGACGGGGGTAGGGGGAATGCTCAAAATGAGGCACTTGCTGGAGTCAGATCTCTAACTGCAATCCTGAACGGTTCGACCAATCGATCATGATTTGCAAACTAATCATTTGTTTCTTTTCCTTTTTTCTTTCTTTTGCTGTTGCTGTAAGTAGTCTTTCAATAATCCTTACGCGCTGTGAATGAAGATCATCGTGACGGAATTAGACGGGCGGCGGTCCGCGGACGTAGTGGAGCTGTGGCGTGAGCGACAGATTGAGCGAGTTGGTGGCTTCGCAGCAGTGCGGCTCGAGGAGGCAGGCGGCGCAGAAGAGCGCGAGCAGCGCCAGCTGAAAAGGTAGCGCTGCCCGCAATACCCGCCAGACCCAGCTCCGCGGTACCCCTGGTTCACTTTCCGGATCGTCTGAGGCCACTAATTTACGATTCACACTTACCAACTCATCCCGGTTTTCGTAATCCATCTTATTGCTACGTAGCAAGTTCTTCTTGCGTCTGCTGCAACAAAAAAAAATTTCTTTTATAGATAACGCTGTTCATTTTGTGCGCATTTAGTACGAAAAAAATATCACTGTGAAAAAAAAGTATTCAATTATAATGAAGTTAATAAATACATTCGACTAAATTTTCAGTGAAAGTAAAAATAATTTCTTTTACTTGAACGATTCTTAATCATATTATTTGTTGTAAAATGCAACAAATAATTTTTAAAAAATGTTATATTAGTAATGTACATTTAAAAATATTCTCAATAATATTTTTAATATCAAATAAGAAAAGGTATAATAAAATTATTATACCTTTATGTATATCACGCTCCGAAAAATTTATAATAATTAACAAGCAAATATTTATTATAAATAATATTTCTGTTTGAAGGTACAACGAAACACTAATTTTGAAACGAAATGGGGCACCACGTCCGGTCGTAAAATCGCGTGAACGAAATTGTATTGCACACACGACAACGTAATGAAAGCAAAAGCGCGTATTTTGCTTATCAAACAAGATTTGAGACAGCGTTCCCGCGGCACTTTGCGCGAGGCGATGCAAGGCGTGGGTGTTGAAAGCGGGGCAGTCCCGGAGAAGAGATGAAAGAACGGGACGAATTGATGGCTGGAAGAAAAGGAGCCCCCGGACTTTTTACAACTTTTTTACGACGCAATATAGGAGACGCTTCGCGCGCGCGCTGGAACTAAACCTATTACCTCAGCCACAAACCAGTGATTAAACGAAACTATAAAACAGAAAAGGATGAAAGCAGAAAAAAAAGAAACGACGTTAAAACAAAGTTAAATGAGGTGGCTGGCGGTGATAATGGCGCTACCAAATAATTGGTATCGCTGTTTATTGTGATAATCTAACGAAATCTACAACTTCCCTCAAGACTATTTGAAATTCCCAATTTTATTTAACATTTATTTTATTTCTTCCTCCTTTTTTTATTATCCATCGGGATTTTACATAAAGATGAAATTTTATTTAAAATTACTATTTTGATCATGAAAACGTTAAAAAAATAATATTATTCTATTTCTAAATTTAAGATAAAAATGACAGTAGCTAAAAACTACTCTTGTGTATACTATTTTATAACCCAATTTATATTTAGAAGCAAAAATTAATATCTTTCTCGAACGAAGAAATTGTCATTCAGTGGCAATCTCGTAACGCAGAATAAATATGTTAAAGACAAGGCGCAAATATGCATGCACTCTTTGGGAATGCCGAGTTTCTCAAACATATTGCATCGGCGGGGGAGAAATACGCCGCCGTCGAGCTGGAAAAAGGGGTGCGCGTGCTTATGAAAAGTCATAATTCACTTCCACGCTGGCTAACGGCTCTCAAATGTGACGCGCACATTTTATTCGTAAAATACCACTTTCTTAATTTCACGATTTATCGGGACGGACGTTTCACATTCTACTACACTTCTTCATTTAAATGTAATTCCGGCGATAAATCAATCAAATTAATTGAAATTATTCTTGGCAAGCAGTTTAGGTATTCTTTCAGCGTATGGCACTTTCGTCGTGGAATTTTATTGCGGAATGTATTCTAAGTATATTTGTTCCTTTTTCTGGTACAAATGACATAGAAATTTAAAAATATTCTAACTTCTTACCATAAAGTTTCGCTACCTAAGTAGTAGCTTTACTAGTTAATTTTCTCAAAAAATTATTTTTAAAAAACGGTCCTTCATTTGTACTTCATCTACATTTGTGACCAAATTTACGTCTATATGAAAATTAATAAGAATTTAAAATAAGTTATTACATATCCCTGACATTATAATACTTTTTCAAAAAGAAGCTATTTTCCTAGTGAGTTTTTTAAAATCCTTTTAAAAAAGAAGTGTTAACTTTACTTGAAAAGAAAAAGAAAAATTTCAAATAACCCAAACTTACACAGAAATGGTGTATTCGGTTGGACTGGCGATTCTGCTGCTGGAACGGGACTCGACACTGGCTGCTGTTCTCACAATTAGTTCCCGACACTTGTCCTGGAGACAACGCAGCTCAATCTCGACGTCGTTGACTCGCTTGAGAAGTTGATTGAGTGCTTCGCTGCCCGGTGTTAATTGCGACTCCAAAGTCCGAGTCAAACGACGCAGGGCAGCCAGACGACGCTCGCGTTCGCTGAGTTCTTGTTCACTTCCACTGTCAGAGATGCCGCTGTCCGACAAGGAGCCTCCTTCCGGTCCAAGACTGACGATTCCAGAATCGGTGAACTTTGAAGCAGTTTTACTCAAGCTGTCATCAAGAGCGAGAGTACTTGACAAGTTACCAATCTAAAACAATAATTTATAACAAGATAAATTTTATAATTATTTTGTCCTGGATTATGTTTTATTATATACATCGTGTAACGTTTACCTATACTGTCAATACATTTCTTTTACATTTAAGGCTTTTTTACATTATTATTATAAAAATAATGTAACAAGTTCACGAAAAATGCCACTTTTTAATGAGCGGAAAGTGGCACTTTTACGCCCGCGGGCAGAAAACGTTACATCTTCACCCGTAGTACGAGCTCTGGTTACAAGGTATTAAATTTTTAATCATCAAAATACTAAAAAGGTGAAATAAAAAGAATGAACCATTAATTTACCTACACAAAGTACCATATTTAAGAAAAACCAACAATTCTGATCATAAAATATCGACCATATTTTTTATAGGCCCCTTGCCCCGCTCCGAACAACTGACTGTCATTATATTAACCTGATGGAACCGAATCTTAACGCAAACAAATCTAAATCAAGCTGGAGGACGAGTTTAAAACGACGAACGAAGTTGGATTAGATCGATGTGGAGTGATACACGGCGTTCGGTATCAGTCGAATGTGCCGTGTTACGATCGAGTGTCATTGCCCCGGGGCGCGAGAAAAAAGTTGCGCGCGCGCGCGCGGGGGTAAAAACGAAATTGGTCGAAGGCGCAAAGGAAACGATAGTGGCGCGAGTAGCCCGAGGTGAAGGCAAGGGGTGAGATGGAAAGACCGGGACGAACTTGGCAAGACGCTGAGGTGGGACCGAGACGGCGCCAGTTTAGGCCGTTCGTAGCTGCGGGACGTAAGGAACGAGCCTCCGGTAATGAAAAGCGCGATCCGCATACCAAGTAGCGACCTCCGACCTAACCCATATACACGGTGGTGCACACTCGAGTAACGAACGTCGTCGTCGCGGAAGTCCGACGATTCTCGACCCTCGATAGTCCAGTGAAATTGATTCGCTGACTTTTCCGAATCCTTTGCTCGGCGGTTTTTTACGTACCAAAATGTGGCGAAATGTTTGATGAAGTTTTTTGACACAGTGATTCGGTGCTGAGATGTTATGTAGTTTTATAAAGTGTTTTACAACGCTTCTTTTGATATTGATTGATAAACAATTGAAATGAATTAATAGAAATAAGATTTGGTGATATATAAAAAAAAACATTCGGTTTATGGTACAAAAAACACATAAAGTCCAACTTGTCTCCTGATAAATATTTCACACAAAAGAAATTGTGTTGAATCAAAGATAGTACAACGCGAAACATGTGTACAAAATTTACACAAATAGTAAATCAGGCTATACTGAATTATTCCACAGCACATAAATACATTCCCTCTTACAAAAATTATTAAACTCAATGTTAATGTAAACTATTAAATTTAATGTTAATCTACTATCGACTCTTGTATCATGTAAAACTAGATTCTTTTATTTCTTTACTAGTTTACAACTACATGTTCAATTACGAAATCAGTCATAAATAAAATTTCTACTCCAACGATTACATGGAATTTATCATTTATCACGACTATCAAAAGGTAGGACGAACCTACTTCTGATTCATAATCAATTTTCCACAGAACAAAAGTCCAATCTTAATACATAATCGAACTTGCGAGAACTAATTGTGGATTACGAGAGAGAATTCAGTGCAATTAGGGAAAAAAGCGGGCGAATCTCTGTAATGGTTTGCAAATATTGAAATAGGGAAAATGGGTGTTTATTGGACATATCGGAATGATCTGAATGTTGTTTTAATTTAAAAGCCAGCCGTGTAAACGAGTAACGAGAGGGCAGGCGTCATTAGTCGTCGCTGAAGCTTTATCGCGGGACAATCCAATTACTCGTTATTGCGCGATTCGCATCCTCGTGAAGGAGAGATAAGAGGGGGAATAAAGGAGGGACGGCAGAAAAAGAGTACACGGCCGAGTCCGTGTCCATCTACTTATGGTATGTGGCTGCCGGTTGCAGCTGGCCAGTCGGGTTTGCGATCCGCTGGCGATATTAAATTTGTATTTTTACGCTGATTCCACGGGCCATCCCGGTACGTGACCGGAAAGAGAATCCCCCGGACGATTAACGATCCGGGCTCCCGAGGGAGTCTCGGGAAGGCCAAACGCCGGCCGGTACAGGTGATCCCAGCCAACCTCGTTGCGACGTTTCCCACCCGACGTTTTTTGACCCGTCGTGTTATTTTATTTAGTAGCTATCAAAATTTATAGATTCTTCACGATATCGCGAAGCGATATCAACGCCAAGTCGAAACCTCGCTTCGATGGTTGCTGGCGAAACTGAAAATTTTTGCAAGTCCTTGATCAAGTTATCATAAATAACATTTAGTGCTGGCTTGTAAGTGATTTTTCCACGCGGATTTCGTTGGCCTGTATTACTGTAAAAACTTGAACACAATTTTAAAAGTAATTACAAGTTAGTCTTTGCTTTTTAAGATTAATACTATGTGTTTCATTTTAAAAACATCTGATTGAAATTTTACTTTCAGTTTTGACATTCAAAAATTACTGCTAAACAGGAAAGTTACTATTTAAAAATTAAAATACAAAGAAATGAAACATATCTTGCAAACTTTCCATATAAATTTAAACTCACTAAAAGATAAATTCATCCACCCTTTACAGTACTTGATTTCTGAACATTCTTTGTTTTAAAATTTACTTTCAATTCAAGTCTCCTCATTATTTATGTCAATCTGAGACACTTCAAACGTTTCATTGCGTAAAATGTCCAATGGCAAAACATCTACTGGCATTCCTTAGCACCGTATCTCATCGTGATTTACTTTTTACAATTTGCAGAAGAAACAGTACAACGTTCTTAATCGATCTAAACACGCGTAAGAAAAAGAGGGAAAACGGCAGAGGCGACACCGAGTGCAAGTGGAATTATTCCCAAGAGTGTCGTAGAAGCCATTTCCGAGGTTGCTGCGAGTTATTTCGCATCGGGTATACATATGTATGGACGAAAGATTTACAAACTCGCAGCTTCTTTAACCGCGCCTTACCTCCCTTCACCTCACCTCGCTGAGATATTCTTTCACGTTGATCGGGCGAAGGAGAGGGCTGAGTTATATGTCTTCTTGACAGACGAAATGAGCAGCGAGGCAATCGGAAGTCACTGAATTCGGGCTTACTTTCCGGTGTCGTGGAAGAACGAGCGACCTGTACCAAAGCCACTTCGAAAGCCGGCAAATTTACTTTATATGCAAATGCGACACGGAACGTATGTACGTGCGCGGGCTGAAGGATCTTGACGAGACATTTAACCGCAAGCCGATATCGATGAGAGCCATACTTTAGTCGATCGAAAAATTGTACCTTTTTTTCATTCGATAACGTCCCTTAACTGAAACGATACAATGGTGATAAATGCTCTGTAGGAAATGCCATATTTTATTTGCAATCGTTCAGGGGTGTCAAAGTTTGAAACATTTTTTTAAAATAAATTTTGATACACTCTTTGTCAATTTCAGCGCCATTGATTTTAGTACATTTCAATGACATTGATTTTAATACATTTTGACAAACGTTTTATTACATGAATAATTATAAATTTTCAAAAGTAGATCTTCAATTTTCAACACTGATAATAGATTTTATAAGACAAATCAGTTTGAATAATTTTACGATAATTTTATTTATCAGATTTTGAATTACAGAAAAGTATCGTAATTTAGATCGTAATGACATTGTAAATTAAAACAATATTCTAAAAACAATTATGGACATTAATAGTTTGTAACTTATTTAAAATATTTAAAGAAACAAAAATTTAAATACTTCGACATCCTTGTCAATGATTGGAAACGAGACGAGGAAGTAGGAAATGAAAATCGATCGGCGTCGAATAACGCCGAGAC
>JABFOV010001665.1:0-18969 GCA_022817685.1 Aradophagus sp. ZL-2020
TATCCTCTACCATCTTCTATAACGATATATGCGACTCGACATGATGCTATCACTAGCTATCTGAGTCAGCGTCGCATGTTTGTAACATACATGTACTTTTTTGTTTTATATACTACTTATCTCACAACTTTTCTTTTTTTTTTTTTTTGGCAGCCGAGAACCGACAACAAACACCGACAAGGACCGGGGGCGGGTGGGGAGAAAATGTAAGACGATTCAAATTCAACTGAAGGAGAAATAATTTTTTTTTTTTTTTTTTTTTTTTTTTTATATATATATATAATGTACTTCAATAATTTTCTGCGAAATAAAATGTTCTTTTTTAATTATCAATGTTTTTTGTACATTCTAGAGACGTTTATTGAACGTTGTATAGCTTAAAAGTATGTTAATAGTTTTAGGAATATTCACGTTTAAAAGTTTTTAGTTGTTTTAATTTGATTTAAAGTAATTACCGTGTAAATATTATATGTATCTCAAATGGCGAATTGTTTGTCGAGTGATTTGGCTCGAAATTAATTTTTTAGTGTCAACGCGGTTACTTTGCGTGTTTTTTCTATATTGATTTCACAATTTTTAATAGACTTTTTTCGTAGGTAGTTTTGAAACATATTTGAATCAATAAAAGAGTAATGAACGTCAAACTAATCTGAAAGGAACGTTGAAATAAAGATAAAAATTGATACCGAGTTTTTTTTTTTTAAATAAGGTCGTATTAAATTCGGATTTAGGGTGATATTATTTTGAGATCATCGAATAATAATGCAGTGCATTATTGTTTCGATGAAATATGGAAGAAAATTGTAGATGAAATTTTGGTATTATAAATTCATTTGCAATAAACTATATAATACATTAAAACGTGTACAAATGTGTTGAGTTGCACGAAAAAAATCACTCTCGTTATTTTAAATTAATTAAACTATTGTATTTTAATCCATTTTTGTGAAAAATTGTCCTTTGTCGAGATTTGAACTCGAACATGATGGATTTCAGTACTACGACAATTATGTTTGAATCGCGTGAACATAAATTCATTAAACTTGTAAAAACTTATACACAAAATATGATAAGCGTGCTGATTCGCGTGAAAAGATAAGTTGTACAATTGAAGATAAATATCAAACAAACAGTTACCTCGGTACTGTATTATTATACAATTTGATATGTAAATGTTATTTATTTATTTTTTCTGACTTTAATTTTATCACAAATACCATAATGATGAATAAATCATGATAAACTATTGTTTTTATTAAATAAAAGTAGTCTTAACTGTGATAGAAAGATTTTATTACATTTTGTTATAATCACTAAAACAATTCAACTCAATCATTGAACTTTACAATGAAGTGCTATTTTTTTAACTAATTTCATTATCACTAATTTTACCACATAACTTTTATAAAATAATGATTTTGAAATGTAATAGTAATAAACACAATTACATCAACAAAATACATAAAAAAATGTATATAAAAAGAAAAAGTAAGTCAACGATCTAATATCACCAATATTACTTTTAATTATTCGGCAACTATAATAAGACTCAGCAACTTATCTTTTAAATAAAAAGTGTCAATTCAATTTACTTTGATGGCAACCATATATCTGACGTGCAATCACCTCCCGGATATCTGTAGGCAAATAAAATGACGTTAGTGAAAAATCCTAATAAAATTTGGTAGTTTACATTGAAATACTTGTGGTCAAATCTACCTAATTTCATGAGCCAGGAGAACTTCATTTTTGTCTGCTCCGAAATCAACTAAGAAATTCTCATCCAACTTCATACCACCTTTCTCAACGTCGATATCGATTTTAACCATTGTTGATCCGTGTCTAAAATATTTACAAATTTATTTTCGTTATTCGTTTATAAAAAACACACGCCTAAGGCTACTTATTACAAGAAAGTCGCTTTATTAAAAATTTAAACAAGTCTTGGCATCAAAAACGTCATGTAAACGTTTGTTTTACGTTCATACAACGTTCAGGCCTTGTTTAATAAGTTTTGCATTTACAGTTCCAATGTTATCAAAAAGAAAATAATAATTTTGTTCAGATGTCCAATAAACATTTAGTAGACGTTACATAGACGTTTAATTCAAGTTCAATAAACGTTTTTCACGACTAAGCGTGATTAAAACTTACTTTACGTGTTCCGGATAGAATTGAGTGTCCCATGGCTTGAAAAGCGACGTTGAAACGTAAAGTCTTTTGCCATCGAGACTCAGCTGGAACATTTGCGGCGAGCCGTACAATCGGCGGCCCTTGACGTAGATTGGATCGTAGTTTTGCCTCGGTTCTGGATCATCAACCACGCGAACTTTTGAGTCACAAAAAACGCCGCCAAGAAACACTTGGCCGGTGAGTTTAGGCTTGCTGCGATTGGTTATATCGTACTGTCTCACATCGCCATGCAACCAATTTGTGAAATACAAGTATTTATCGTCCAAACTTAGTAAGATATTGGTGACCATGCCTGAAACATTATTAATTGATTTCATATTCGTCTTTCTCTCTCTCTCTTTTTTTTTGTTTTAATCGGCTGATTCGAAAAAATGTTAAACGATTTTCAAACGTTACACAAATGACCAGTATAGATGATTCTACTATTTTTATAACAAGTTATGCAATTGTAATTCGAATTTCGTTTATTCTAACTTAATAATATAGTTCCATAAAGGAAAGAAACGTATTAATTTTATTAAATACTTGGTTATAAGATTAATTTCGAATTCCAAGTAAAACCAATTTATTCCTCGAACATTTTAGACCAATCTTTAATCGACCTTCTCCACTTCCTATCTATTAATACGATTCGATTTGTCATTCGACAGTCTTAATCGATCGTCTCTCATTCATTGGGAGGTCTGTGTTCAAATTGTGTTTCGTTCGGCGGAAAACGTTGCGATTGTCAAACATAATGGAAGGTACCAGGTAGAAAGTCCTGCATCCATCCTTCGACCTTTTTCGGGGGAACGGAGATGACCTTTTCCGTCTGCCACGTCCCGTCGTCGCCCTTGAAGAAATGAAAGACAGTCGACGAACAGGCGCAGCCGACGTAACCATGACTCGAAGTTGGATCGTGTAAGAATCTTATCTCCAGCGGAGTTATCCCGTCGTTGCCCAAGTTGATTGATTGGAGCAGCTTCTTTTCTTTCCAGGAATAAAAGTTCAAGCTTCTGCCGTAGATAGCTGCGAATCATCGCTTTTATCAGAATATTCTCTTATTCGCAGTGACATGACGTGCGATGAAGAGTTAGAACAATTCAATTTCATACTTGAAATGCGTCTTATTCAAATTTCTTCATACAATTATTCCATTTAAACTGTAAAATCAATGATATTTAAAAATAATACAAGAAAAAGAAATTGGGATATTTGATAAATATTAAAAAAGGTATAAGTGATTTACACGATTTACAAGAAGATTTACAGATTGCGCTAATATGAATTTAATCGTAACGAATAGTCAAATGAAGAAATTCGGAAAATAGATTTTGTGATTCTTCAGTTAATGGATTACTAATTGCTCTTCTTCAGTGGATATTTTATATTATTTTACAAATAAAAAAACTAAAATTTTTAAATACGACAGAACTATCACGAGACAGATTTTGTCTTTGAATTTCTTATCACTGATAATTTATACAGGAACACCTACCTGGATCAGCAGGGTCGTTGGTATGGAAGCCAGTTTTGAAGATTTTCGGTACTCCCCACTCGGTTGCGGCAAGGACGTCGTGATACGGTTGGTACCAAAAGTCGTAACCGAAAGATGCTTTCTTTCCTTTGGTCCAGGTTCCCTTGATTTCCAGAGTCTTGCTGTCGATCAAAAGGAAGTCTCCTACGGCGTCGCCTTGCGGATTACCCATGGTCGATATCATGATTTCGCCGGTTGGAGAACAGTGCGAGGTGTGGGGAGTCGAAACACCCCACTTGTGCATCTCTTCTGGCTCCAAAATCTAGTTTAATCACATTTTGTTTATCAATTAACAATAAATGAATTTAATTTCGACTGTATAAGTTGATAATATTGATTTGTAATAACTTAATATTGTCAAATCAATTTTTCGCATTAATATAGCAAAAAATTAATTATAATTCAACTCTTTTTCCTTCAATATTGAATCCACTAAGTATTTTTTCCTTGAAAAGTGGCAAATTTACGTACAATTCTATTGTATATACAAACATCTAGAGAAAACCAACCTTTTTGATTTTCGGGCATCGTTCATCGGTCATGTCAAGGAAGTATATCCTGTCGGATATGATTGATGGCAAAACAAGAGTGTCTCTTTTGCAAGGCACATCGTAACAACTGCTGCATACATTCCAACCACAGTGATGCAGTTCGTCGCCGACGTATTTCATGCGCAGTTTGTGAACAATCTAATATTAATTTGAAATAGTATTGTGAAATAAGTGCATTGGATAAAATAAACGTTGAAAAAAAATTATTTTGTTGTTTTCGTGAATAATAGCAATTACGAAACCTGGCTATAAGTTGGACTCTTCGGGTCAACGTCAACCGTTGACAAGACATCAGGTTTTTTAGGGTCAGTGCTAATGCAAACGACGTAAAGAGTCTTTTCTCGAGGACCCTCGCGCATGGCAGTTAAGGGGTCTTTGTATCCTGGACCGCATGACACGCATTCTGATGGAATAAATATTTAATCAATATTTGAAATCGGAAATAAGTCTTGCATCGATTGAATTATTTTATATTAAATTAATTTGTAAATAATTATTTAAAAATATGTTGTTATATATATTTAGACCTATGTATAATTTTTCATTTGATTAAATAAAGTCTGATTAGTCATTATTTTGAAGCGTAAATGCTTTAAACTTTTTTTTCATACCGTTGGTGATTGGATCGAATGTTAAAAAGCTTTTTTTTCAATATTAAAATGCTGTAATTGAAGTAGCTCCGACACGAAATTGATACGTGATTAAAAAATCAAAACCAGATCTACGTCTAGTACCGAGATTAATTACATCTTCAACGCGAAACAAATTTATCTCGTGTAAAAAATGCGAAACCAAAAGTACAAATTCTTTATCTACGAAGTTAAAGATATGAACACATATACTTCTTTCGCAGATAAATGTTACGTTTCGTGAAAAAGCCGTTTCATTATCAAGTTACGCCGCTGTTGATTCTTCATAAATTAACATGCATAAGTAATTATCGAATTGAACGGAGATGAAGTGAAAAAAACATCTTCAAAGTAAATGACAGCTGTTGTCAGTAATGTATTATCAAATTTCATTGTAAAATGTTATTATTCGAGATGAAATTTATGTGATATTTATAAACCTAATCGATAGTGATTTCTTTATCAGTTTTGGGTGTGTACTCAGATATGTTTTCACCAAAATATATTAGATGTATTTTAGATCAATTTTCATGTATAATTGTTTATATATATATAAGTCGAAAAATATTTAAATTGATCTATTTAAATATTTTATGGAAAATTCGTTCGACTGTATATTAAAAAAATTAAAAAAATATACTACCATGTTTGTCATTTACAAAAAAAGAATAAATTATCACCTCTTTCTACAACTTTTTCATTTACTTTTTTAAAATTACTAATTTCATTAACGTGACTTCGAAGTTATTTCCAAAAATTAAACTTCATTAAAACCCGGCTGTCTTGATACATCTCAAAACACTGTTTTTTATTATAAAAAGTTAACATCAATTCTGACCGATTGTTTTACTTTTCCACACTTTCTTTTACCTTTTTTCTCAGCCATCTTACAACGATATTTCAACTGCGGAACTCGTTGATATAAAATCGCACTCTTTCGCCGGCAACTTCGAACTGACTGAGCGGTCGAAAGTAACAAGCTCCTTATACACGCTGCGTTCAATTGATACAACTAGTCGCGACCTTGATTTCCCGTCAGTTCGGATGGACTTTGCAGGCCGCAAGTGTTCATTTCATGCAAATCCGACTCTCAGACATTAATCACACACGTTGATGCGCGAACGACAAATTTTCCTTCATGGCTCGTCTATGAATCGGCCTATGGGGTAAAATTAAAATCGAAATTTCGTCACGTAAACAATACTTTTATTGCACGAAAATTGTACACACGAAATCCACAAGTTTGATGAAATACGAAATGTTGAAAACGTCGGAGCTTCTTAGATTTACTATAAATTGGTTACGAAATTTGAGATCATTTGAACAAAGTTTTCCGACAAAGATAACGCATCCGTTGGATTCAAAATAATTTCCAATTTGTACGTTTTTTTAATAACCTTAAAATAACGTTAAAATTATATCGGTGAGACGTTGAAATAACGCTCAATAATTTACCAGGTGTTTATATAAAGACGCTGAAATCACGTTGTAACAACGCCGGTGGGGTTGAAGTAACTTTGGAACAACGTATAATAGAAGTTTAAATTACGTCCAATCAAAATGCGTGTATCATTGTCGATGAAACTTCATATTGAGAGAAACTCCGTCGATATGTCCAATCGATGTATAATTACTACAATTACATAAATCCAAAATCGACTATTAAAAATCCATCGAAAATTATGACCAACGATTGACAAATTGTACATCAAGAAAGTTCCAAGTTACTTTCGGTTTCTTACTTTGACATCGAGTTGTTACATTTGAACTAACGTTAATTGGCACATAATTTGACGTACAACTAATTTTACGAATCTTTGTCCATTACTTTTCTTCTTGTCAAAATCTGACTATGTACCGCACACATTTTTATGAAATGCACCGTTTTCGAGTTTTATCTCATATCTTTTGTTAATCAGTTGTCTTTAGACTTTGTTTTAACAATATTCAATAATGCATTCAACGTCACCTTTCATTATATCATTGGTTTAACAATTGCACTCGGCAATCTTCGTTTTTAATAACTTGTTTAAAAATACTTTCTTGGTTCTACGAACATCGCTGATCTAAAATATACTTATATTAATGCGTTTGGTTTGGCCCCGTCTGTGAACTACGTTTGACACTTTACTTGTCGTATTAAAAAACTCGACTCGAAATCGAAAATACAGCGCGAAACTTCCGCCAATCGCAATTTCCTAATGTCTGTTTTAATACATGATTGTCGCTGTAAATGCGTTCAAATGTTATCACTACATTTTTTTTTTTTCTTTACATTCCTTTACACATTTCTAATTACATTTGTTTCATTCAGAAATATGAATAAATACGTACAATGCGTAACAAATAACAAAACGATTTGGTATTGACACTCATAACTACAAAGTGGAAAGTTGATGTTTTCCGATCAGTTGATTAATGAAACTGAGTGACAAAAATCATCTTATTAGGAGTCATAAACTTTCCGTTTGTGTCGCATGCGATACTCTTTGCAACTGGTGTGAAAAAAAAACGTTTTAAATGTAAAATTTTTGAAAAACATCCGAATATTAGGACAGTCAATGGAAGTTTGTAAAACGTTATATGAATCTATGAACACTGTGAAACATCAAAAAATATTTTTCCAATATTTACATTAATATTACAGTAATATCATTCAATTATACGTATTCAATAACCCGCGCCGTTATGGGCCATAAATGATTCATACAAGGCTGCATTCAAAAGATAAAAGAACCGCAAATAAT
This sequence comes from Aradophagus sp. ZL-2020, assembly GCA_022817685.1. NCBI lineage: Eukaryota > Metazoa > Arthropoda > Insecta > Hymenoptera > Scelionidae > Aradophagus > Aradophagus sp. ZL-2020. The sequence goes on from JABFOV010001665.1 coordinate 7,637, forward strand.
ACACTAAAATCACACGTATCCCATACATGAACCTCGTTTAATTTTACTCCGAAAATTCGGGTCTCGTCCGAACCTTGATTACTATTACCTGAAAAGCTCGGCGTTAAAATTTAATTACGTTTGCCTGCAAAATTCTTTTACAAAATGCAGCCGCCTGTAAATGAACGACGACAAATAACCAATCGAACGTGCCCGGCTTAACAAAAAAGTACCACGTTTGCGACGCGAAAGTAAAATTTATCCGCGCAAACGAAATTGTCCGACGCTGATAAATGAATAATTGATGCGGCGAAACCGAAACGTCACTGCTAATCGCGACAACCGTAATGCACCGGTGCATTTCTCGGGGCGAGGCGCACGCGAAATGCATGCATTCTGTATGCAAAACGCACGTATCTCACCTACGAGTTGCATGCAACATCGTTGCAAATTGTCGCGAAAATCAAGTCTCGCGTTTCAGACGGTATACAACGTGCGCTAACTAAATCACAATGCGCGTATCGCAACCTGCACTTTGCAACTTAACGCAATTGATAACGTATTTTGATGAACCCTTTTAGTTAAAGTACGTTCTCAAAATGAACCATCCTTTCATTAATCGTACCCGAAAAAAAAAATTTACGTGATTTTGGAATGAGCTTTTGGATTTACTCAGAAATTATTTGCAAAATCAAATAACGTTAAAAAGAAGTTTCTTTATTTTGAAAATTGCAAAAAAATTAACAAGGTTATAAGTGAATAATTAATTTTTAATATAAATATTAAAGTAATGCATAAATTAAGTTGATTTCGTCAGGTTTGACTTTTACTTCAGAATTCCTGTCAAAAACATTTAATTTAAAAACTTTTTTTTAATTTAAAACAATTTCTGTTTGAAAAAATATGAAGATACGTGTATGTAATGAATATAAAAATCAAAAGATTAAAGACGTATGTAATTAAACGTGAACGCTTTTAAAGTATTTTAATGCCGTTACGGATGGCTAACGATTGTACGCTGCTAAAATACGATTATTACAATTCTTAAATACTTCATCACGTCCGTATTGGCATATTATCGCGACGTTAACTTTGAGTTCAACTTAGTTGAAACTTAATGGTTTAACCGCATTCAATGCAGACCACAAAGCTCGTAACTTCTCTGATTGAAAGATGCTTCAGATCGGCCAAGATTACATCTTGAGTATGAAATCTAACGAGATCTAAAGCGTGACCTCGAGCACGCTTTTTCACAATTCATTTCCGCAAAATATTTGTATACTTCTCTCACTAAATAGATGAATCGCTCCTTTTTCATCATTCTTTTCAAAATTACAATAATCTCGTTATTCCATGAGAGATTTTTCAAGTTTACTTAATAAATGTTTCCCAAGAATATTCTTTAACAAAAAGTGATTCGAAAACGTTTTATAAGTCGTTTCGTCGAAACGAACATTAAATTTGATTCTAATAAAGATATAAAAGTTCTTCTCAATTATTTTGCTTAATAACTTTTAGCAAGCAAAACATTTTTTTGTATTATCGTTAAAAAAAAAAATATCAAGACTTTGTCTCATAATTCATAAATAACAATAAACACCATAATCTAAGATTGTTTAATTCAAGTAAATGTTTGTTCTACTCGCTGAGAATGTATTTGAGCAATCATTAATAAAACAAAAATTCATCGATTCAGTGTTTCCGTTTCTCGTGGAAAAGTGCGCATAGCATTAAATTCTCTTTGTGTTGCAGACCCAGCTGCTTGATTTTCGTTCGAGCACTATCGGTCTTGGCGATGATCTCGTCGAAACCACTGTCCAACTTGTCCAATCCATTACTTACGTTAGCTATCATTTCGAAAAACGCGAGGTTGCGCTTTGCGTCGGCGGTCATTTTCTTCTTCGTGACAATTGCCACCAGTATAACTGCTATGACAATGGCGATGATCAGCAAAGCTTTTTGGATCGTTGACATCGTAGACAAATCATCCTCGTTTGATAATCAAGAAGTGTCACTCCTGGAAAAAAGATTGTTTTTTGTTGAATATACACATAGTTATGAAACTAATCAATCAAAAAGGTGGAAATTAAGATAAATTAAACGAAATAAAAAAGAAACAAAATCAAACAAGATTAAAGAATAAGATATACAATAAATTTTATTTAACGAGCGAAAAGTAGCACTTTTCTGTTCTTGAGTGAAAAGTGCATTTTTCCATCCAGTAATAAAATAAAAAAACCTTCATTTTGTTGAATGTAACTGGTAGTGATACTTTCCTAATATTTAATACAAAAATCGTTTGTGACTCAATTCAATTTATTAATTACGTTACAAAATATACATAACCTAAGAGAACTTGATAGTTTAATTTACATGATTCAACCATTACATTCCTCGAATACAAAAATGCATAATAAAAAAACTGTCGTGCATCGTTATTTTACTTATTTACTATTTATCCAACACCTTCGTTCTTTCTGATTAATAATTTAAAGTTGAAACACAAAACGAATTACACGGAGCTCTCGTAAAAAATAAATCACACAAGCTTTTACAAGATGAAACATAAAACTTGAATGAAACTTAAAAAGAGAATTTTGGAAGAGCTTACATGCGTCAGATCGGCTGTCCAATAATCGCCGAAAAAATCTACAAGCGTTTCAGGTACTTGGAACGAAATCGCGACTTCTTCTTCAGCCGTCCTACGCCGCTGCATATCAGATCAGGAAGTTGCCGAAGCGTCCGGCCGAACGTTCGATCGGAAGAATCGCGGTGACTGAGCAGGCGTTGGAAGTCGCGTCGCGAGCGCGATCTTTTCTCGGCCGGCGATGCTCCGGGCGCTCTTTTTCCGTCGCGAAGCCCGTTTTTTCCCCGTCTATTATTAAGACCGTGAAGCGCGTGTTTCCAGCGGGCATGTCGTGGACTATTTTTTCATGTCGCACGGCAGCGCTTTCGTCTCGGAGCCCGCGCGACCGCTGCTTCCCGAGCGACGCATTCTTCGGCGTAAGTTTTTTCCTCGCGGCAATGTCGCCTCGCTGGAAAATCGTTACAACTATTCAATACGGTTAATAATTGATAATCGGGGCAAAGTTGAAAGCAACTTTTTGTGTAAAATGCGATTTTAGAGGAAGAAATTAGATTTTTATATAATTTAGTAATATTTTAGTTTGTCAAACTTTTCTCGAGTTTTATTCTCGTTTGGGTTCACTGCAATCATTTGTACTGACAATTTAACAAGTGATTTAACAAGTTATATTAAAACCGTTAATAATGCTTAATACTTTTATTTCATAGTTCGTTTTTATGAACTGATTTGTAAATTGATGATAAAAACGCAAAACTTAATTCTAACGTATCTAAACTCGTGTTAATACAATTATGACAGAATTGTTAGACGTAACGTGACTCGTTAAAACAGCGGCTATTTTGAATCTTCGTTTAAGACACAATTAGTGCTGAGTTCGTCTCATTATTTCGCGGAAAATGTTAGACTCCTCGAGGAATGAATAACGACTCATGGAGAACTTAAACAAGTTTCGTCTAAGTGCGCTGCATAAAGACGTCGCTTGCATGCACTTTATCCTTTATGAAATGCTAATCGATCTCCGGAGTAGAGAATCATTCGTTTACACTTTTAATATTATGTCAACTTTAATATTGCTAATCGCTTCCCTTTTTATTCTCTATCATAACTTTTACTTTTCGATATAATAATTTGCACTTTAAAATTTATTGGAAATTCAAATTTGTCAAAAATAATTTTACACTTTAAATATATTATTGAAACGTGGAAAAGAAGTAGATTGCAAAAATATGCGAAATTACATCCGGATAAATCATCCGATTGCAAAAAGTGTCGTTTTACAATATTTATAGACTGAACATGTCAAAATAATTTAGAAGTTTTGTCGAAAAAGTGAAAGATGTATGTAATTTATGTGAAAAAAAATTGATCTTTGAAATGATTAAGAATTGCATTGAAAATATATTTTTAACGTAATTTTCCAAAGGTCCAGTGATATTATCACCTTGAACTCAGTAATTCTAATCATCCTGTAAGTCCCACTCTAATTTTTTGGCAAAAAGTTGAATTTAAGCTTCCGAGAAAGTTTATATTAAAAAGAATAAAAGAAGAACATGTTACTTTTTAAAGACCACATGGGTCTGACAGGCCCGAGTAAGAACAGACCGTACGACCTTATTTACTTTAACGTCACAGAAACATGATACGATAAAAACTGTAATATAACTTCAGTTTACAAAATGTTATTACATTACATTATACATTATTTTTAAAAAAGTCAAAACATTCATTTTACAGTAAGATTACATTGTTTAAAAAAAAAAAAAAAAAAAAATTGTATTCATAATAATCAATTGCTACTGACAGGAAAATCTCAAAATATTCGTTCGTTTCTGAAACGTTGTTTGATGCTCAAACGAAAAAAAGAATACCGTCGTAATTTTTTCTTCAAAGAACTGAAAAATTTTATTTCGCTCATTATAAAAATTGTCTTATAATAAACTGGCCTTTTCAACAACTCTTGATCATGCAATAACAAATTTTTAAAATACATTTTCCTTAATTATACATGCATATCTTACCAAAGCGTGACGTCATCCTCAAAAAACGTGACCTTGCAAAAAACGTGAAAAACCCTAAACCTTTGTTTCCCGCTCAATCACAATCACTGTCGTACGATACGAAAAAATAGTTTCCAAACGTTTTGTCCGCTCACCGAACCGCCGCGATATTTCGCGCGATTACAAGCATCGCGAGCCAACACGCTGTCATCTCTTATCGAAAAGTGATAAGCCCACCGTCGCGGAAGCTGCGTGGCGCCCTTGGACGAAAACGATCAGCGGACCGTTGATAATGGAAGGACCCACGAGCCGGACCGACGGAAGTCCATCGCAAGACCGTACTTGTTGATCATACGTTCTGACAGCAACTCCGACGACGGCTGGCCCACGTGTAGGCGCGGCCCTCTCACCCCTAAACCGCCCCAACAGCGGTCGGATTTCGTCGGGGATATCGCGGATTCGGGCGATGTTCGCATGCGCTGCTCGATCAATAAGTTGCTTGTCGAGGCGTGCGATACACCGCGAAATATAATTGCTTACCGAGATGTCGTTTAATAATGCATCTGTTTCTCGAGGCCGGATCACTGGAGGCGTCGCGGAAACGCCTGAAATTAAAAACGACGTCAATTTAACGTTAATTCGACGTTGAGTAGGAATTGATGCAACGTGGGAGGAGTAGAGTGGAATCGAATTGGAATATTAGTTTTTGACCACTTGAATGAATCACATGACCCGAGAGAAAAATCAAAGTAATAAGATATTTACGCGCAAGACTAGGGTGGAGTATATGCTGCGTGGAATGTAAATTTTAGTTGATTAGAAAAAGATTCGTTTTAGGATTATTTATTAAAGATTCATTTATCAAAGAGTCGAGTATAAAATTATGTACACAAATTTACAAAAATATATACCTTCGGTTGAATAGATGTACAAGGTAGTTTTAAAATAAATTTAGCATTGCAGTTATTGGAACATTCGAAAATCGCTGTTTACTCACAATAATTAATTTTAAACAATCAATTTTTATATTATAATAATAAATATCAATTGGGATTTCGTAACAGTTACTAGAAATATCTTAAAACAATCGAAAGCTACTTGAAGTGCAAGTAAAAAAATTGTATCTTACAGAATGCTTATGATATATTGTTAAAACTTAAGGAGGTTCATTATTAATGCGCGTACAAATTTGTTTATATTTATTTTGATGAGTGTTTTATCAGATAATATTATTCGGATATTTAAATTGAATTTTTAAAGTTAAATTTTATGTTTTCTCTTGAACGACCTCCTGCAGTTTTGTACAAAATATTAACAATTGTATACGTCTTAAATAGCATATATATACACATATAATACATTATGATAAAAAAACCTAGCTCTTATCAAATCAAATCAAATTTAATCAAATCAGAACTTATAACTTAAAACTTTACATGGCAGTTTTTATATCAAGTCTAATGAGACAGAATTCTATTTTTTAGTAAAAGTTTTAACGTTGAATTATATGTCGAAATTAATCTGATTTGACTAGACCCAGTAAAATGCGATTTGATAGACCTAAATTTTTCTTTTTCAAAATTATAATAAAAACTGCACAATATATTACAAATATTAACAACGGTATACACATAAATCATCAGATAATTATTCTTTTCCAACGAATTTTGAGTTATGTTAAAATATTTGAAAAATTACAAGTGAAAAAAATTGTTATTTCTAAATATTTTAACATTGACATAAAATCATCCTCGGAATCACAATGTTTCATATACAAAATCTTCTTTGAGAGTTTTAAAGAAGATTATCGGATGCTCGAGACTATCTTACGAAATTATACAAAAACAAACCAATTACTGAACCCAGGATCATACGCGTTCTTGAATTCCAATCCGAATGTTGCGATACCGCAGAAGACAATAAGCCAAATCTAAGACCTACGCTTCTTCTCAAATGCGCTCGAAGTTCCGGATTATGAGAACTAGCTGGGCCACAATGAACCAGCGGTGCGTACCAAATATTGTCATCTCGGATACCAAGAGACAACGTATACTGACCGTTCCAATTCACCCCGATCCTAGCTCGGAGTCCAAGAGTCGTAGGTGCTTCTAAGGTCTTAGGGATGCAAGATCTTGGCCAATTAGATAGTGGTCGTACTCCATTAACGACATCTCCACCGCATCTCAAAGCGATTGATAAATCTCCAGGTACCAGAAGACTTTCCGCCACGTGAAGGTCTAATTCTGTGGTTCCTAGAGGATGTGGTAAATTTGGTTGTTCAACATTCTCAACCTTTTTATTGTTCCCACGTAACATCGCTGTGAAGGATTCTACCATTGACGGCTGTGCGTCTTGCAGAAGGTATTTGTACGAATCGTCGTCTAAACTCCTTTTGGATTTCTGATGATTTCTTCTTTTTACGATGATCGATGGAATATTATCTTCTGATTTTTGAAGATACGGTTTCGTCAGTTGAGATAGGTCCCTTTTCTTCAGCGTCAAAGACATTTGCGTAACTTCCTGATCCTCTAGGAACGTGTCTTGGAAGTCATAACGTCGCCGTTGCCTCTTTCCAGCTCGTTGCACGTAACTACCTGCTCCACTAATTGCGTAGAGGAAGATGTTACATTGTGGATCAGCAAAGTAGTCCCAGCGGGCTGCCCAGAGTTTGTCTCCGGAGTGGAACTGAATTTGTCGTCTGAGCCATAAACCACCGTCGGTGGATTCGCAATTGAAGCTTAACCATGAACCACCAATAAGAGCTGGAAGTGGCACGGTTTCGTGGAGTAATGGCGGACTATTAACGGTGCTTCGGACTACTGCTCCGCAAATGGGACACCCACTTATCTGGAAATGAATGAATAGAAATCAGTTTTACAAGTTTAAATTTTACTTCAAAAAAACATTCTTGCAATAACTTGAATGCATCAGTTGATACTCATGGAATATCCAAAACATATAAAGAACACTTGAGGTGTTCGAAAAAGCTTGCTTTTCAAAGGATTATAATAAAATTTCTTGATGCAGATAAATGATAAAAGAATTGTATTTTTTTCAATATTTAACACAATTTTTGTGTTAGACTACTTACCGTATCACCTCTCAACAAAGCCGTTGGCTGTAAAGTAGTTGACTTATGGTTTCTCCTATATTGAACATTAGGTGGTAAACTACCTAGAAACAGCTCGACCCAAGGTCTACCGTTAGGCGAAGAGGAAAAGATCTTCGATATGTATGGTTTTTTCTGCACCCGCAACAGTTTCAACTCGTCGAAGTCGATCCCCGTGGGTTCCAAACAGTTGATCCCACGATGAGTTCTGGACATTTGATGGCCCTCGAGTGAGTTGTGCCGTGGACTTACCCATAATGGATTCTCGCGCTGGGGAATCGCTTGGTCGTAAATGATGTGGGCTTCGTAGGGTCGCCACTTCGGCTGGTGCGTGCAAGATACGTTCACACGATGGCCCAGTTTGTAAGCGACCTGTTGATCAGACATTCCCTTAGCATCATTCGTTTGACCGACAAATTCGTTCATTAATCAATCGACTTCAAAAGGAATGGTCCTAATGGATCAGACTTCTGTCGCAACAAAGATTAATCAATAATTGCGACACTTCCTACAGTAAAGACGTTAATTCCAAACAATGAAGAAGATTGAAGAAAAAATTATATTGCGTTGGGAAAGAATTATTTATTACCTGTCTATTGAGAGGTGTAATGTATACTTTCGCCAGGTGATACCTAGCTTCGGTGGCTCCGGGTACCAAAGGGGACGGAGACAGTAGCTTGATAATTCCGGTGGCTGTGACGGTATACGTTGGAACCGTGCAGGATTCCTCAGCATAGTGAAACCGTATCAACAAAAAGGTCCCATTCTTATAAAATGCATATTTCCTGATGACGAATTCCGGACCTGCCTTTGCCTCGCATCTGAAAACGGATAGAAAAATTGTTAATCTAATTCATAATTATACATACATATAATAAGCATTTCTAAACATACTAATCTGAAATCAATCGAATAGTCAAATCAATAGAATAGTATTGAAACTTAACGTTCCATCTTGAAAAGAAATTCTTTCCAGTAATTCTTTCCAGTAATTCTCTTTTGCAACTCTCATCGAACCATTTTTGAACGAAGACATAACTTCGATCAAATGATGAGACAAATTCCTTTTCAATCAAGACATTCGACGAACTTTGAGTCGCAAGACGCGTAAACAACTGACAAGAAAGTATTCATTAAACCGGGTCCGTTGACTTTCCCGATAACCGTAATTGCTCCACGATACCGGACTTATCGCCTCGAGGCAATTGTTTATTTCGGTCAATTATTTCCAATCCATCGATCAACTCGTCTCCCCTTCCATCGACTGTCCCGACTTCTAAATAACATCACAATCGCCCTTTCATTTCTTGCCCGTCACCTTCCGAAGGAAGCGAAAGCTCGAGGATAAGAAGAAGGGAAAAAAGAAATAAAAAGGCGCGAAAAATGGGTCACGTGAAACGCGAATCCAAGATTAACGAGACGGAAACTTGTTCCCGAGGGTAGTATTTTCGTTTCGGGAAAAGCGTCATTGTTTGGCGCGGTGCTTTTGTGACCGCGCGATCTACCTGGTGCCAGCTGGGTCTTAAAGCTTCGTCTTCGAACGAACAAATAATAAACAGAGCGCGTCACAAAAGGCCCACCGAGCCGATTGCCGAAGCTGTTAATACGTTGATGGACGGACGACAAAGGCGACCGTACCGTTCATGCGAGAGGAGCGAGACAGAGATTATTCGACGAAAACGCATTCGCCTGTCACGTATTATGGAAATCGACTGCTCCCTCTTCGTCTCATTGCAAAATAAAGTAACGCGACACGAGCGGTACGCGGCAAGGTAGTTTTCCAAACCGAAGATAAGACGTTCTTCTGGGAACGTGGCTTGGCCTGTGTTTTCGTGGTGTCCAAGAGATCGGCCGATAGAAAATCGAGATGATCGTTTTCCTTTCGGACGATCCGATGCTATCTGACGGGGCATGACGATGAGAAAACAGGGAATCGAGAAGTCGTGATTGTTTGGACGCGAAGGCTGATGTGAAATATTGGGTCTTAATTTTGGCTTTTTATGGTTTACTTGGAGTGATTTTAAGTGACTAGCGTTGTTAGTTTTTATTAACTTCCGCCTATTAGCGTTATCTTAATGCTCTACCGGCAACAACGTGAACGTTATTTGATTTATTTTTCTACTTTTCCATCGCGGTAAATACCCACGAGAGGTTCAACTTTTGATACTTTATATTCATGGTTTTATTGTACTTCGTACAGAAGTCGCCGGAAAATTGATGTCTAAACATCAAAACGACATTCTTCTTGTGTCGAGAAAAAAAGTTATAAGGAATTCGGTGACGCATGATTCATCCGTCATTTATTCGTTCTTGTTTCGAATCACGGTCACGGGCGGAGTCTACGGTTTTTCCATCTCGACGGTTTTAGACTTACTCCTGGGACATCCAAGTGGCATGTAATCTGGTCGAAGTGTCATCCACGGCGGTTGCGCGATCCTCCTGCGATATTTCCTTCAAAGCTGCATCGCATCGATCCTTGCCCCTCTCTGGTCCCCAAATCATACCGTTGTTGGGATGAACTGGAATTAAGGAAATCTCGTTAGCAATTCACGGATTCCACGAACGATCAAATTAATGAAATATTGATGGAAAAAAAAATATCTCTCACTTTAGTTCGAATATTAATTAAAGCCAAATTTTCGTTTATCGTCAGTGTTTAAACCTAAATGAGACCTAAATTCAACATCAGTTGAATATTGATAAGCGAAAATAGAAACAAGCTGTTATATTGAACTGATAAATTAATGCACTTTAATATATCTTAATTTATTATTTGTTGATGTAAATTCAACGACGAATTTAAGTTTATATCTGTTGTTTCGTTGTTTCAAAAGACTAAAACCCTTTGCACCTTGGCAAGAAAGTCTCGTGTTTCGGATGAAATAAAAGTTTCGTAACTTAATATTTTGACGAATTGCGGGCTCGGCCAGTCGTTGACGCCGATGCTTCTTTGACCGAAGATCGGAAGGGGTTAGTTGATAAATAATTTGACGTATTCATTCGACCGCGGGAGTTCAGTCGGACGAACGTCTCGGCCTCGCAGAGCCACCCGCTGCTTTTTGAGATTTATAGTCTGACTGAATCGAGGAGATTAATGCCCATCTGTATGAAAATATTTTGGCTCTACGGGTCCCTCAGACCCGATCGCAGAATCCGCTGTCAAAAGGAACTTGACCTGCGATCCAGGTGACAGTCCACAATGATTGTTTGGTACACATTTATTTTTAATTCTAGAGCGTTTTTTCAAGCTGAAATCTTTTCCCAAATTTTGCAGTTCCACAATATATAGATATATTTGATTAATTAATAAGAAGTTTGCAAACGCTTGGATTGATTCGAAGGATATTTTTAAGTTGAAAATGTAGGTCATAAACATTTCCGACGTGATTATGTGTTAAAAAAGAATTGATTAAAAATTAAATCAAGTTGAAATAAAATTAAAATTTAAGTACATGAAAAAGAATTAGGTACAACCGAATTATTGATTAAAATTCAATAACTGAGTGATACAAATAAATAATTTCTTTTTTATTTCGTTCTTTTTTTTTTAATTTTTAATATTCGTATTGAATCAGACATTAAATTAATTACGTCGTAGGAAATTAATTAAAATCAGTTGAGCGAAAAAGATTTCCGTAACTTTTGAGTCTTTTTTTTTTTT
>JABFOV010001666.1:0-23726 GCA_022817685.1 Aradophagus sp. ZL-2020
TAGCATGCTGAAGCATCCTAGGCCTTAGACTCCTGTATGGGCGATGACTCTTTGCACGCAACGCACGCAGGTCGTTTGACTGACGACACCACTTGCCCGCTGCTGTCTCTTGGTCTTGTTTTCGAGGGGGCCACCCCTCGTACGTCAATTCTTTATATTTTTTTTGCTTGGTCTGTTTTTTTTTTTTTTTTTTTTTTTTTTTTTTTTTTTTTTTTTTTTTTTTTTTTTTTTTTGTAATATAACAATAAATAATGGAGTACGCTATATTTTTCAGCACTACTTTTTTTTACAGTTTACTTGTATGTACTATTGAATGAAATCTTACTTAGACTCGAAATGAAGTAAATTTTCATTGGACAAGAAGTCGGATGTAAAATTGTTCGCGGACTATTAATGTTTAGCTTAACTATTTCAAAACAATTGACACGATACTATCTGTTATATCATCGTGAAAATGTACGAGAGGATTAGGTGCATACATTTGAAATCTTTTATAAACATCCGCCCTGATAAGTCAATAAAATGTGATAAAATACTCGAAACTTGAGATAAAAATGATGTCGATAATTGCCGCGTTCTTACCATTATTTCAAATCGGCCAAGCTGATTCAGCAAGTTTCTTGACACCGTCGCCATTGAGCTGCAATCTTCCTTCGCTTTTATTTCAGCCGTTTACAATAGTTTCGTCGATTTCGTTTCAGGCTAATACGCTCGACTTCAATCGACTTCAACCGGACAGTCACGGTGCCAATTGCTTTTTTCTTTTTTTTTAATTGCCACGTGAACCGACAATTAAAAATCACGAGCCTTTCGAGGCCATTCTTTTTCTCGCTTTGCCGCTTTTTGTCCCGAAGAATTAAAGTTAGTCGCCTAGTTTATTAAATTTTGATTGCCGGATGCAAAGGACCATTTACATCGTTACTTGCCGTTGTGTGCTGAGTCGCTGAAATTGCAGGAAGTCTTTGTAACGTAATTGGAATGTACTTGTAAAAATGTGACTCACATCGCCACGTTCCGAGAATGTTTTCTTGTCTTCGGTTACTCGTTTTCTGCATTCACTGTTTCTCTCCTTTTACATTTGAATTTATGGTCAATAATCACATGACACAATTGTTAGTTTGGGATATTTTTCTTCAAAAACGATATTCTTTATGACAAAAAGGAAGTGCCATAAGTAGGGACATTTACATGTTTCCTCATGTCTTATCTCTAGTAAGTGTCTTATTACAAGACACTGGGTTTTGTAATGTTTAAATGTATTTTAAAAACTGCAAAAACCGCGGTCCCATTTTGAGACACTTCTAGTACCTCGGATATTAAAAATATCTCAAAGCGAGATGCATATGACGTTGCCAAAGTTTATTAGTACAAAATTTGGGGCCAATAATGAAATAGAATAAAAGCAGTGTATTGGTATTATAAAATTAAAAAAATTGATTGAAAAATTAATTATTGCAAACTCGTTGCAATAAAATCAATCGGCAAAAAGGTCATTTTCCTTGATACTGAAAATTGTGTTAAATTTAATTTCTGTATACTAATAAACTTCGAGCGCATTAAAACGAGACGCTTGTTTTTACAATGCGACGATCGCTCGTTTTAATACGTAAATTCGTTTAAAAATATCGCGTTGGCAACTTTGTTGTTAAGATGTCTGATTCATTATTGAAAACACTTGTTTCTCTAATTTTCATAAAACAACTGTTGTTAGCTCGTCTCTGAAATCGCATCGCCCAGTTAACAGCAACTTTCATTCCAAATAAGAATCTTACCTTAATATCTCGACGAACAATCAAGAAAAAAGAGCGAATACACGACTACGTGAATCATTGACTCTATTGCATTGTCGTAAAAGGCATTAATTGTAATTTTCTTTTGTAATATCTTTATCGTGAAGCATCGAATGCTTAAAATTACAAGTTCCGATTTCCTTTGATGTGCCGTTATTGTGTCGAAAATGTATAAATAGACGAGTAATTGTTACAACAGTCACGCATACGATTTTTAAGGCAACAGACCATCTGAAAAAAAGTTGTTTCAAATATTTATTTGCAGTTGTTTAAACGACCGTAATTTTCAGGACAAAGTAATTGCCGTGCGCTAACAAAGTGAAATCAGTTTGAATTTAACGGCAATGACATTAAAATTCATTTTTCATATCGTTACAATTGCATATCAAACTTGAAATAATTGTTAAGTACTTTTGATGACAATTTAATCTTGCCGACCTAAATTTTGGTGGTTGAATTTCATACGGCATTGTCATAAAAGTATGATAATATAAATATGTTTTATTAACAACTAGATAAAGCGTAAAAGTTTTTTTTTAAACGTGTCATGTATTTAGAAAAGTGAACATTTAAATTTTTTTGACATTTTTTCAAGTACGTGACGTCAAAGATAAACGCAAAAAAGAGTTGTCAAGGAAGTTGAAAAACTGATGTTTTGTATTAAATATTATTTCAAAGTTATTAAAGTTAATTCAAATGATTATGTAAACGTAAAAAATGTGATTATATTACTTGTTCATAAATTGAATAACAAAGTGAATAGATATATTCTACTGAATTATTATTATATTGGCGCGTCTTTTGAAAATGAGTAGAAAGTGAAATGATGCAGATTTAATTACGTTTCTTTCTTTCTTTCTTTTTACAAGTTTTTTTTATTGCAGGGAAAATTGCGATTCGTAAACATCCAAAAGATTTAACATTTTCATTGTTCGGCATGAAAACTTGCAAAACAAGTGAAGAAGTTTTTTCAGTCGATTATTCATGATACTAATTTCTTTTGATTATTTGCAATCAAACACATGTAAAACATTTGTGGTTACATATACCGCTATTACTTTTTATATAACTGTATTCCACGGTTAAGATATACAAATAATCCACACGACATATATATCTGTTTGACAAATAGTTAGCTTTTTCATATACGTTAAATATATGTTATGCAAATAATAATTAAAATGTATAAAAACATAGGTAGAATATGATACATTTACGATTTTTGGCAAAAAAATTGCACATCAAATTAAAATTAAATTGAAGTTTGCTTAGAAATTGATTGAATTAGTAGAATGATCCTAGACTCGATAATTGATTCATTAATCAATTACCGAGTAATTATTTATTTTGTCAGTTCAATTAATTTTCGAGAAATTAATCATTAAATCCACAGTTTATTTATTTTACCGCGAGAGGGCTGTAAGTTAATAAAAATGAAGTTTGTAGAGATAGTTTAAGTACTGAATCTCACAAAGAAACGAGTAAAAATGTCACAAGTTAATACAAAGCTCATTGCTACACTGTCTTTATTTGTTTTTAAGTAGCCATACTGTATGTGAAATCTAAGCAGAATTCTATTAGTGCTCAGCAGTTCTTTTTTTTTCACGCGAGCCGCGGTTAATTCCACTTTCGTCCGCTCTCCAGGTGCGTAAAAGATATTTCCTTCTGTACGGGAAATAATAGATTTAACAAGCAAAATGGTGAATTTTACTGTTTCCACATGACATTTTAACCATTGACTATACTATGCACAATATAACAATACTTGTAACAATAACAACTCATTGAACGTTAAATCAACATAATTACCCTGGTTCAAAGCTTAGACTATTTTGGACAGACAAATTTTTAGCCTGAAACTGTCTGAAAATGCATCTGAAAAATTGAGTCCAAATTCAATTTTTCATACAATTTTTTGCTCAAAGTGTCGGATTTTGAAAATCAGATACATTTAGCAATAAATTGTATGAAAAAATGAATTTGGACTCAATTTTACCAGATGCATTTTTCAGACAGTTTAAACTAAAAATTTTTCTGTCTAAAATAGTCTGAATTTTGAACCAGATTATAATCTGGTTTTTTTTTAACTTCAAACTATAGTCCATTCAACCTTCATCTTCCATCAAACTCCCAGCTATCTGAATTACGGGTAGAAAATATTTTGCAAAAGCGTCGAGAACGAAAGGCGCGTTTCTCGCAACAATAGTCTTGCAAACGAATGCCTTCTTCATTTGCCTGGGACTATTTTTATGCGACCACTTTACGAAAGCACGAGTCAACGCGAGTAGCGTTTAACGACTCGAAGAGCGAAGAATGAAGAAAAAAGCGAGATAGCCAAAAGCGAGGCGAGCTGTGAAGGAGGAAAGAGAGGAGGGAAGAAAGGAAGGAAGAAAGAAAGAAAGTGAAGTAGGAGTGAAAATAAAGAAGCAGCGCATTGGTCGACTGTGTTGGCGTGGTATCTCGATCGCGGCCGACACGGTTCGGCGCGTCTTTTTGCCCGCTTCTCTCTCCTCCGCCTGCCACGTAGAGCGAGACAAGAGCGCGACACGCGGAACGGCGACGCGCGCGCCCTCTCCGCCGGCCGCTTTTTCCCCGCGCGACCGGCGCGCCATCGCGTGTCCCGCAGTCGCCAGTCGCCAGTCGATCGCCGATCGCGAGCGGCAGCCGCACGGACGTGTGGCGCGCCTGACCGCCGCGCACTTTCTAACCAAGTGCCCCCCCCCCCCTCTCCTCAGATTCGCTTCCTTTCGATTCGAGGACGCCTGAACGCAGCCGTAAGCATCGTGCCTGACTTTGACTCGGCACCGTCGTCTCGGCCAAAGCCGTTGTGACATAACGCGTTATCAAGTGTGATTTCTACTTTTTGCGCCCCTCGCGGTCATCGCGACTGCCCACCGTTTCGTCGTTTTTGTCATTTTACTTTTCTGTTATTCGGATACGTGATATCGTTGTTCGATCACAAGTTTTATATCACCAGCAGATTCGTTGCTGCTTGTCCATCGTCAAGTTGTGCT
This sequence comes from Aradophagus sp. ZL-2020, assembly GCA_022817685.1. Taxonomy (NCBI): domain Eukaryota; kingdom Metazoa; phylum Arthropoda; class Insecta; order Hymenoptera; family Scelionidae; genus Aradophagus; species Aradophagus sp. ZL-2020. The sequence goes on from JABFOV010001666.1 coordinate 4,805, forward strand.
GAGAATGGCAACTCGGGAATACTTTGTTCGCTTACTTCAGTTTCCGATAAGAGGATTACAGTTAATAGGTATATTGCAGCTTGGATGTGGATGGTAAACAAAGAATAGTACTGTGTGATATTGTAAGTAGAAGGAGGTTCACTGTGGTTGATAGTTCCCAAAGTTGGCGGTAGAGGAAAGAAATGTCGCATTCAGGTGTGGAATTTCATTTCAATTTTATTTTTGTTTCATAAAAAACGTTGGAAACTTGAAGCGGATGTAGCTGTATTTAGTTTTATTAGGGATTGTTGAACTTTGTTTCAACTTTGTTTAAAGTTGACAGAATATTGAATTGATGTTTGGCGGATTTTCATCGGTTTCATTTATTTCTGCAGTTCGCAATTTTCACGCTTTTGAGTACATCTTCAATTCTTCTTTCATTTGGTATGACAATTATCTTCACGAAAAATCTGTGACACAATTAAACGTTCAAAGTGGCAAAGAGGCTTTTCTCGAACATGATTTAAAAAACACTAACCTTGCATTTCGATTGCGAAAATTATATTTATGAGATCAACAAGTATTTAGAAAAAAATTGTATTATAAACATTGATGTAAAAATCAACACTTTGTTGAGTATGCACATGACTGAAGCGAAAAAATTGGGACTGAAGAGTAATAAAGTGTAAAGCATAACTGTAAAAGCGCAGGATAAATGGCTGCAACTTTGATGTCGTTATTAAAGGAGGTATAAACTCGTTTTACTGCGTAAACATTGGAAATACTTAAAATACTCGCATGTATAAATTGAAAAAGTGTTCACACATCTTCGTTAATTTCTTATCGTGTCGATTTTGTGAAATTAAATTATTTGATTGTATGCCAAGAGGTCTAAGTTGTACTTGACCTATTCAATTCGATCACAAAAGTCACGACTACATTTTACACCGAATATTGTTTACAGTGTAGCGGTAATCGTAAAAGCCGACAACCTTGTATTTTCAACGACTCAAACTTGTTTTGAATACGTACATTATTCCAAACTTTTGTTCTACGATAATTCTCTTCAATAACTGATAGTCATTTTTCTACAAAAGAAATTTCAGCTTACAAATACCGATCTCACGTTTATTTATGGAACAGTCTTCAGAAGAACGGTTAACCTTAATTCAATATCTAAATTGTTACAAACACTCATATGCGCTAATCTTCAAGTTTCGGACATAGTGAATTTAATATAGTAAAGTGGTTAAAGCGTATGGTGACAGTAAAAAATATAAAGTAGTGTACTGTAAAGAAAAAAACAAATAATAAAATTCACTACTTAAACGGTAAAACTGTACCAATTTCACCATTCAAATAATGTATTTTATTCCACTGAGAGAATCAAATTAAAAATCTTACTACTTAATAAAATAAATGAGTGAAATAGCAATTTGAATAGTGGAACTACTACGAATTTACAATTCAAGTGGTAATTTTCACTGTTTCATTAAAGCAATGTAGTTAAAGATAATGGTGAAACACAATCAGTTGTACTATTTACAAAGCAGCTTTACTATCAAAGCAATAAGCTATTTAGTAATAACTTTTCAATTACTCCTTTCAGCTTGCTTTACCTGCACCCGATAGATTAAAATACTCGATGTATTAACAATGCAGGAACAACGCATCCACTTGCTGCGTATCAGTTTGTCCGACAATTCTCGCGCGACTCTGGAAAGGAAGCGGTTCAGCGGAGCGTGAAGAAACGCAAGCGCAAAGAAGCGACTGGCGACTTTGAGTGCCGTTGAGTGGCGTCTCGAGTCCGACTTGCTGACCGAGGCAACGTTACCAAGCAAGCAGGCAAGAAGCGCGCCGGCGAGCCAGTTCTCGAGCCAGTGACACGCCGCTAAGGCCGAGGGAGCCGAGCGATCGATCCTACGATCCTGCCCACGGCTCAAAATTCATCACTCCCTTGTTCATCCGGTTCTGAATCATGCTCGCCGTTCGGTTACGTCATCTTCAAAACGCCCCCCACCTCCTCGCAGCTCTCACACGCGGATGCCTCATTGACGGCCGTCGAATTTATCTACCGTTACGTTATAGTAGGTGTCCGGTGTCAGGCGATGCACTCAACGACGAAATGCTCCCTCGAGCACTTGAACCGTTGCCGCCACTTTTAGACCAAAACGTCTTGCGAATCGCTGCGACTAATTGTATTCCACATTTTTGCCAGCTTTGACGAATATTCATCGTGAAAAAAAACTTTGGACTTTTAAGTAACTGTAATTCAATCCACTAAAGTAACGTTTCAAATCTCGATGTAAGGTGTGACAAAATATTGTAAATTTAGTTTGGCTTATAATTAGAGTACAAATTACGATAATGTAGTATGATTTAATTTTTCAAGTATATGTTCTTTCAAAAATATAATTGAGTTTAAGTCTTTTTTTTGAAGTGTAATTGGTCCAAAAAAAGACTACATGCAGCAACGATTGAGTATTGACTAAAGTCTGTTACAACAGGCAATCTCTTGTATGAAATTGTTTGTGTTGTAATATATTTTGCAGCACTCATTGTAAGCGGAATTATTTACTTGGTTATATTAATATCAAAACCAAACATCATTCATAAAATGAAGTATTAAATCAAGAATTCTTACATACTTTATTCTTCAAAAAAGTATGAAACGCATAAAAAGTAATTATTAAATTAACTTAAATTCACTTTACCCAATTTAAAATAATGTATTTCATTTTTACACTTACTTTTCTTATCTTGGAAATTTGAAATTGATCAACGTACGATTTTATCGCCAGAAAAAAAAAAGTTGAAGATTTCTAGCGCATAAAAATGATGTTGAAAGTTTCTTTCCGAGGAACTACACCGATCGCAATAATAACGTGCATTGTTCGGTCAATGGAAAAAAAAGGGGGGAAAAAAATGGTCGATTTTGTTAGCAAATATTTCGACTTCTCCTTAAACGGCGTTCGCCTTGACGCAACATAAACAATGACGAAAACAACGGCAACTTTCGGCGACGGCCTAAGCCGAGCTCGCGGGTTTCGTCAGAATTCAAGTGTCAGCGATTGTCGCACGCAAAAGGGTCCGGAGTTGGAACGACGGCGCGAGGGGGGTCATTGGAGCGCGTAGCAACCTTCTTTAACGATGTGCCTGAAGTTTGCCACGTGGCAAATCGCCACACGTTTTTGACTTAGAAAATTTTTCACGTTCAAATATTGAAATCGACTAAATCGACAAATACAACAATAAACATAGTGAAAAATATAAATTAACACAAAAAATTGTCGATTTGAATATTTGAACTTAGAAAATTTTCCAAGTCCAAAATCTGTGGCAATTTGCCACGTGGCAAACTTCAAGCTCATTCTTTAACGACCGTCGAACGTAAAATGACATTTTTATCACCCTCGCGTGAGAGAAAGTCTCGTTTTCCTTTATTTTCCTCCTTTTTTGCCTACGGTCAAAATGTGAAAGTGCCGAGTGAAAAAAGAGCGGATAACAGAAGCAGAAAGTCGCTCGTCGAAGAATCAATCAGCGGCCGAGGCCTTGAAACGGCCTCATCCTGAAATAAGCGATCCGAAAAAGACAGCCAAGGTGGCCGGCGCCTGGAAGATCGTGACTCGCGGCCACGCGAAACTCAAATTAACTTCCTTTTCACAATCAGCTTCGCTTCCGCTCGACGGCTGACCTAACTTTTGTTTATTTCGGCTTAGTCTGCTTTGAGGCTGCGTGTTAGCGAGAGACGGATATAGAGTCGTCGCCGTTCATCTTTACAATTCCGTCTTCGGATTGCATAATAATCTAGGCCCGCGTGACCCAGATACCGCACTTGATCAGGCCTTCCTTTCTTCGCCAACACCATTCGCTCGGTCGCTTCCGTTCTTTTCATTCGCTCAATCAATTCGTTTCTTTTCGTTTTCCCTGCATCACGCACAAACTAGGTATGATCAACCCAAGTTCCGCGTGTTCTGACCCATCTTTTTCCATACGCTTCTTGACGTTGCAGATTTTTTTTAAACATCATTTCCACTTGAAACGAATCGATCCGTTTTGATTCATTGTACACATTTTTGTGACAATGCAATTTGCAAAAAAAAGTGTGAGGGCTATACTCTAGTTAAAAACTTCTTTTTTAACTACTTGTATCGAATGAATTTCAAATTGAGTGGTTGAAGAAACCCCATTTGATTCGCATTGCAGTTTCCAGAAATCTTAATTAAATACGTCTGTTTTGTGACATTAAAAATTGACGCTCTTTTTTTCTGTCACGTTAAGATATTCCCGCTATTTCGAATTCGTGATAAAACACGTACCAGATAAGGATATTTTGTAAATTGCTGCGCATTTTTTCTTACCCTCACTCCCTCACCTGCATTCGCCATTTGTTTATTATGCAGTAGAATTTAATCAATGACTGACTGATGACTTAATCCGACGACAGTACTTATTTTGTTGCATTCATCGGGCGCATTGAAAACGAACGATGGTTTGAAATGTCGACGGAAAGTTGTTTGCGTTATTATTAAAATAGTTGAACGATTTATTGACAGAAGCAACAAGGTGTCAATAGAATTTCGTTTGTCCGGATAATAATTATAATATATGAACTTACGATGTAATCAATTGGGTGGGAATGTCAGCCTTTATTCTAATTGTTGTTGAATGGTTTTAAATTAGTGTTTAATAATCACTTTTATTTCAAACGATTGAACGTACGTCTTTCAATTTGTCCCAAATTGAATAAGTCGGTCGAAACAAATGACGTACTAAATGAAAAGTGATATAAGTAAAATGAAATGAAAGTGACTGCATATAATAATACTAATAATTGTTGAGAGTTGTTAAATAATTGTATAAAAATGAAACATTACAAGTGTGTAAGCCGCACTTTATTTCCACGCTCTTACATAAGTCGGATGGTACACCTTCGAACATGCAACGGCTGGGTGACGTTCAACTTTACAATTAATATTGCAACATTAGACCAAGTCACAATTTGCAATTTCATAGCTCATTCAGTAATATCAAAAGAAAAGGACAATGAAAACGACTTCACGAGATCATTGTGGTATTATCATTTGAGTGATTAAAAAATATTGACAACTGTAATTGAATTATCATTAAATCAGCTTAACGTCTTGACGTCAAAGGTAACTTCATTTAATTCACCTTCAAAAGGTTAAATTGATTTCATTGCTTTTCACAGTCTATTTTCTGTATGAATTAATTATTATAATTTAATATTTAATTTAATATAATATTTATGGTGTAACAATTTTGATGCTCCTAAGCTACCAAAAAAAAAAAAAAAAAAAAAAAATGTATAAGCAGCTTATAAACTATCGCTCTATTGTTCCAGGTTATCGCAATAATAATTAAACTGCTTTTTGTTGTGTTATCTCTTCGAAGAAAAATTTCACTTGCTATCTAATTCAGTTATAGTTCCTATACTTTATAAATTTTCCATTTCTCCAAATCAAACTGAAAATGCATAGACATTGATCGTTTATTTACACAGAAGAAGAAAAGGTTTCTAGTAAAACTGGATCTCGCTTATCCATATTCCTATTGTAAAATAATATTATGAATTTTAAATGTATCATTTGACTTTGATAAGTTTCTGTAATTTTTTATAAAAATTTCTCATATATATATATATATGAAGTATTAAAAGACAGAGGGCAAAATAATTGTTTGCTCCCTATCCCACGATGGAAACAATTCTTTTGTACTCGAGGGTGAATCCATCGTTTAAAATATAAAATGTACACAAAAAACGGAATTATGTTTAATTTATCTCTCAAAGGCCATTAGCTTGAAGTAGAATAAAAATGATATAAGTGAAAAGATCGCTTCAATAGTGGGGGCGGTCGTAATCGAAAGTCTCGTTATCATTTATCGACGCCCGCGCCGGTGTAAGTCAACGTAACTTGTACTAGCCGGCTTATCGCGACCGTCGTATATAATCTGTATTTTCTTCGAACCGCCTTTCTTCGATTGATTCTCAATTGATTCTTATTGCCGTTGTCTTAATTAACTACATTTATCAGTATTGCAACAGCAGCGTGATCAGGAACGTTGAAATCAAAGTTTCCACGCTGTTGCCGCTTTCCCAGACTTTCCAAAAATGTCACTTTTCTTTCACCATTTGTCCTCGATGTGAATGCCAATGAAAAGTAGTCAAGAAGTTAGCGCTAATTTTGCAGATTCTGTAAAAACGTATGCAGAGGAAGATCATTCTTCAAATGACAGTAAAATGTAAATGCACGAATAAGCTTGTTTTACAACTATGTTTTACTTTATTATGCAATTTTCTCTAAATTTTTTTCCTAAACATTGATAAAAACATTTGGGAGCTTCACTTAAATTAAAATATAATGGTTTTATTATTACATTTTAATGTCTGTCACTGTACATTATGCTCTGACCACAGAGCTGTTGCTATAATAATCATGGAAACGTTTAATAAACTTTCCACGAGTTTGACTTTTAAGCAAGTAAACTAGAATTACAGTTAGAGAAACTGCTGCAACGCGAAGGCTGACCGGCGTGGTGTATTCAATTTCGCGTAACGAAATTTAATATTTTAATAATCGAATTGTCCGTTGCGCCCACACGTAGACGTTTCCATTGACGCAAAATCATCTTACCATTTCTCGCTCGATTCTATAGTCGAACCACGATTATATCATCATTTTGCCCAGACCTTGGTTTTCCCTAACGGCGTGTCAATAAAAGCAAGTCACATCAATTAATTAGATTAAATAGAAAGTTTACGTGTTTATATTTTGTGTCAACGTAAAGTATTCGATAACTGTCAATTGTGCTCGTTTATCGCACTAATAATAGTCCGAATCGCTGATACAAACGCTTGATACTTTTAATAGATATTCAAGCAACTCGCAATTCAATAAACCAAACACGGAAGAACCTTTGTTAGTCGAATGGTTCATCGACTATCAATACATTACAAATGTAAACGTGAGAAATTGAGGAAAAACTCAATAAGCATTTATATACAATATATGAATCACAAATTATAAAGCATGTGTTTATTTAAACATGATGTACTTGAAGTCTTGATTTTTTTGTTATTTATAGATTTGTTGTTTTGTCTTACGTGTCTAAAATCGTTCAAATTATTTTTGAAATATTTTCTTAAATTTACTATGATTGTCCACATTTTCACCAAATCAGGATTATATTTTGATTAAATAAATAAACAAATTGTATTTCCACACTGACTAAACCAAACAGCAAAATTTACTTTCATTTAAAAGGTAAAACCGGTACGACTTTATCTTTTAAATCATGCAACTTTTACACGTGAAGGAAATTTCAAACGTTTTTTCATCAACGAATTCGAACTTAGAAAAATTTTGACTGAAATTCGTTGTCACTCACGTTGTAATTAGTCAAAAAAACTTCAAAAAACAGCACAAAAGTTTCCAAAATAATTATATTTCGCTTGATTTAATAATTTTCTGTATTACTTGTGCAAACAACGAAACACAAAATTGTACTTTGTCAATGTCTTTTTCTAAGTTCGAATTCGTTGACCAAAAACGTTTGGAACTTCAGTCGCATACTTTAACTATTTGATTTTCTCGGTGCACCGTGCAAATTAATGTAGTAACTTTGAAGAAAAAAATGACAAACTTTATTCCATTCTGTTTTCGGTGAGTTCTCATGACACGTAGGAATAAAATGCAGTGATATATGACAATAATTTGTATGTCACACATAAATCATCTACAGTATATATAACGTAGTAGGATATCATCAGTGTCCAATAAGTTACAATAACTATTACCATAAATTGTACCGCTTTGTCCACGCTTTTTCATAGCAGAATATGTTGCTCAGGCATAACATACTCGTCAATAACAGAAAGAAGATGATGAAGTGATAGAGACAGTATGTAAATGTGACGGGACGCACGCTTCGAATTTGCCGCCGCGGCGTTGATAGCGTGGATAGCACACAGGTGGCGTTGGAAATTCTAAAAATGTCACGGTGAGCCCGACTGACGTCAACAAATAAGCCAGCCTGGTAGTCGTTGAACATTAAGTGCGTGTCCAAATGATTGTAGGAGTCAACCGAAATCGACGGCAGTAAGCTGCCGCCAAAGTCGGCACAGTTGTCTGCTTGGCCGCCAAAGCTTTTTCGCATCCTCCCGGTCATCACAGGCAGTTGTCAATCCACGGTCGAAGAGTCGTGTAATCGTGTTATTGTTTCTCGTGAAGGAGGTTTCTCGACGCGAACTCAGAGGCGAGAATCAGTGAGTTTCCATTGCGTCGCAGGGTAATCCCGATTGCTTATCGTTGCCTTATTCCGTAAGAGTCACCTGTTGTCACAGTATCCGAATAGCGAAAGGGTCTGCACAAAAGATAAGGGGATCGAATGCAGGGTTGCCAGATTCGTGGGAAAAACCGCCCAATCTAACAACTAATGTTATTGTCAGATTTTAGCGGATTTTCCCACGCATTTGGCATCCCTGATCGAGTGGTCCGGGGTGATTAATGGGACGCGACTTAGATGGCGCGGCGAGAAATGGCACTCGTGGTCAGCCATTTGTCGGGCTGTCCACGAGTCAAGCGAGCGATAACGGCTGAGATTGGCCGAGTGAGTCAGAGTGCCGGGTCCTCCGGTACCACGCCGCCAACGCGCAGTCGTGAAAAATCAGCGATCGGCAATGTGCGGCCGCGCTTGCGCCGACCAGTTGATTATTAGTCTTGTTCCTCCCCAGATGCCATGAGCGCTCGTTGACCAAGATCAATCGCGTAACAATGAACGTCACTGAGTCGAACAAGTACTTCATCAAGGAGTGCACCGGAACGGCTCAGAGGAAGATGCCCTATCGCGCTGATGACAGCGCCACTTTCGGCCCGGTCAGTCTAAACATGGTTCTCAAGCAGGAGCCAGCCCGCGCCGACGACACCGACGACTTGATCCGCCAGTTCGAGCGCGAGGTCAAGGCCATGAGGTTAAATAACGCCGACAACCGCGAAAAAAAGGACGAGCCTCAGAAAGTTAAAATTCCGGGACACGAGGACTTCATCACTTTTGTCGGTGGCAAAGTACATGATAGAGGGTGCATTTCATTATTTCTTCCACTTTTTCTTATCTTTTTTGGTCTTTCTTATTTTAAAACATTTTTCGTTTTTTTTTTTTTTTTTTTTTTTTTAATTTTGTACATTTCAATGGATTCATACAGAGTTACTTGGAAAACAGTGAATTGCTGTTACTTTGAATTCATTTCACATTTAAAACCGTGCTACAATTTTCCAATATTTCCTTGTTGATTTAAACCTTTACACTCATAAAATTCTGTATGAAAAATGCATTAAATTTTGTTAAAGAAACGCAACAGGTTCCTACAATGTTTTGACTTTATATTGATATACAATTCAAGGAATATTTGTATTATGTATTTTATGGTATTGCGATATGCGAAACTTGGGTTCATTTTAATATAATGCAATGTATGCATATTTTTAAGTCTATTTTTTGAAATTTTATTTCTTCATCAATTCGCGCTTAACAGAAACTTAAATAAGTGATTGAATGACTGATTGTAATGGTTCATGAAATGTCAAAGCTCATTTGCAACTAAATTTCATTTATATATTTTATCACAATTATAAACTAAAATTAAAATAAGAGAAAGAAAGTGTATGCTATATATTTGAGATAGTTCAGTGCATATAAATCGCTGTCTTGTTAATTTTCTTTGATTAAAATTAATGTTTAAAATAAAAAATCTTTTTTGTTAATAAAAAATCATTTATAAAAACAAATATTTACGAATAAATGTTGATATTAAATGAATCAAAAGAGATTATTGACATTGTTTATTACAAGTATTTACTTTCTATTTAGTATTTATTTTCTTTCTCGTTTTGTTTTTTATTTTCAAGTACTACAATGTTTTAATCAATATGATGTTCCATTGAGGGAGTAAAATGTTCGAAGATATGAATTCTATTCAGTAATTGAACTTTGACTTTTTTCCACTGTTTCTTGACGATGAATATTCGCATTTTTATTAATCTTTAACCAATGCATTTCAAAATGTCAACATTACTCAATAAATATTATAATTGATTAACCAAATTATTTAATGTTGTTTATTAATTTTAACGATAACTTTACTTGTACAAAATTAAGAAAAACATATAAAATGTTTTACTATAAAAAGTTACCTACAAGTTATTACATGTATATTTATTAAAATGAAAAGAGGTCCGGCTCTTCGAAGAGGAGAAATGACCAGGAATTCTACGAACGGTGCTACGAGGTTCTCGTATAAACCCTTGATTAAATTAACAAGGTTCGCATCAGACGTGAGACCTACACCGGATGTTGATGTAAGAAGGTTGAAGGAGATTCGACAAGCCTGTGTAAAATTAGAGGTACCTATGCCTATCCTCCAAATTTATTTTTTATTTTCATTCAATCATCTTTACTATTTTTTTTTATTTTGTTTATGTGTACACACACACATCTATTTTAATTTTTTCCTCTTATACTTATAAAATAATAATTGGTATGAGTCGCAGGAAATAAAATTTTATTTAACTTCAAATTCATCATCCACTGACATCTTTTATATTCTATATTTTAAAGCAACGAAATGGGTCAGACATTTATAACACACGAAGATTAGTGTAACGTAACATATAAGTTGGTTACGTACAATGAGGTATGATTTATCTTTATTGAAAAGCGATATGTAACTGTGTAGTAATATTTATGTAACAATATTCAGTTGTCTGATTAACTGAATATTATTAACCATAAATAAAGTGTTCTATCCTTTCAACAATGTTCTAGTAAAAAGTGTTATACATATTTCACAAGCTTAACTACTGCATTTTGTATGTACTTCAAGTGGGGGATAATTTGAAGTACAATGCAAACTGCGTAATTATTTTTAGTTTCAACAAAGTATATTTACTTTTAAGGAAAAGTTTCGGTAGTTTTAACTTTTTTTTTCAAGTAAAATATTACATAATTTTAAACACTCCTTTATTCGTGTTGTCGTTTAACTAAATAATTACACATAGGAAGTTTGCGAAGTTTGTTTAAAGTAAATTAAAATTGCAATAAATTCTTAATACTTGAACTTAATGTTCAAACAAAAGTATGATATAATATCTTATTATTATTCATATAATAATTCAAGATTCTCCTTGATAATTATATTAATTTAAAGAAAATGGAAGTACCCTTGTCATTTTAAATCATGAATAACTTCATTTGAATACTTTTGTTCAAATTTCTGAAACTCAAATATCTATTTCTGAATCTCTGATTGTCAAAAACTGTGTATTACATAATAATATTAGAAAAGACGACACACGAGGCCTAAGGTAATAATCAAACGTGTATCTCGCGAAATTCTGTTTTTGTACTCACCCACATTTTCCTACGCATATTTCAAAGATTTCCTCTATTACCAATATTATTTATTACTTTTCTTTGGTCAGTCTTCTGTTGGAATTAAAGTCAAAAATTAGTTGATGATCTTTATTGAAAAATTGGACAAAAACCTTGTCAGTTCACATAAAAAAAGTCAATTTACACATCTCGTTGTCAGACAAAAGTTAATAGTTATTTACGTTTTGTCGGACATGTTAAATCAAAAGTATCAAATGAAACAAAAAAATTAAATATATATATATATAATACAAATAAATAACTGAAACGTAAACTTGGAGAAACGTGGCCAAAGTGTCATTATTTAACTCATATATTGACTTTTAGTTTTCTATTAATGACTAAAATTCCGACCTATTTTTTGTTCCATTAGTCATAACGAAAGATTGAAAAAAGAAAAATTATTATTAGCATTTATGAACAATATTATTAATAATTTAATAACCAAAGTATTAATGTTGAACAGACAAATAATAGAAATTTAATTCAAAAGCTGTGATACGTTGTATAACGTAGTCGTTACCTTAGTCCACATATTCATGGCAAGCAAGGACGAACGGATTATGATTTTTAACCAGTTATTCCAATAAACGTTGCAACTAGAGAAACTTTTTTGCATTCAAGTATTATTTGCAAATTGAAACGCTTTCAATTTGTGTGATATTAAAAATAATAATGAATGTAGTTGTCAATGTGTTGTAGTTTATAAAAAAAATAAAAATACATTATTTTTGGTTCCTTCATGGAACATAGCCCTCTTCTTCTCAACGAGTATTATTTACTTTTAACTATAAAATCTAGTCAATGTTTTTTATGTGCCGTCATTTTTAATTAATATTTGTTTAAAAATAAAATTGTACCATTAACACAGAATCCACTGATTGAGCGGGCTTGTAAAGTTGTTACACATGAAGTGGTAATTGTCGGGAGTAGTCAATCGAGATAAAAGATAAAAAAAAAGCGAGAACCAGCGAAGAAAAAAAGTGGAAGTGTCTTTTTTCCGGTCTGAAGTAGGAAGCGATTAAAAGGCGTGTGCCTGCAAGAAAATTATGAAGGTACATAATATACGAATTCAGACTTGAGGAAATTAAAAAAAAAGCTGTTATATTTACTTTAAGCTTTTTTCGTTATAACAATAAAATATCAATCCATTAGTCAAATTATTGGTTGCGGTGAATATTGGTCAATATTTAATCACATCTACGTTACCAAAAATAGCCAATTCTGTCGTACAATTATGTATTAAAACTTAAATAATGTTCAAACATTTATTACATTACAACCAGTTCTTGACCAAACATATAAAATCAAACGAAGTGAAAAATGAATGCAATAAACCCAATCAGTGGTTCATCGGATATGTTTTTTTTTTCTCTTTTTACCTATATAATGTTTCATCATCTTTCTCTGATTCATGAAAAAAGAATTGCACAACTTTTGTATGTTTCCAATAAACCCACATAATTGTATCGGATAAATATTGGTCAATATTCGATCATTAATCTTTATTTACGTTACCAACAGCAATCAACATTTGACCAATCCTTCGGTACAATTGTTAAAAGTAACTTATGTTTGATAATTTATTTATTCTCGACCAAACATAAAGGAACAATTAAATTGAGTGAAAATTGAATTCAGTTAGCCGAATCATCAGTTGTCAGGAATGATGCAGCTACAGAACTTGTTGTACATAAGCAGTGACGGTGGTTTGATCCGGTCGCGGGTGTCAGGTCAGACAGCTGAGATCAGCTGAGCGCCGACTGGCCGCGCTCTGGCGCGAGAGGTGCAAGGGTGGCTTGGCGCGCGTGCGCGCTGCACCTCGGATCGGCAGGCGCACTGGTGAGAAGCGGCGAAACGGGGCGGCGCTGGGGGTGGCTTGGTTATTGATTGCTCGACAGCGAGGCTTGGGAGCTTGGCGCGCCATGAGACACGGCCAGTGGTTTTCGGGGCCCGACGACGCGACCAGCCGATAGAGCTCGAGCGAGAAATGAGGTCGTGAGGCGGGCCGATCGAGTCGAAACGCGATAGCGGGTCGGCGCCGGTGGCGGTGCCGTCGTCGACGGCGAGTCTCCGGGTCCGGGCGTCGACGATGGCGCCCCCGCGAGCCGAGCTGCCGCCAGCCGACCGGACACCACCGGCACTAGACGCTGCTCCACGGACCGCTCTTCTTCGCCACCCCGCGACCCAAAACTGATGACAAACTGGCGACCCACAAAATCGCTACAACCAAGCCGTCCGCTGGCAAGATGGTCAGCCGAGGCCTTCTTAGGGTAATCACCCGCTCCCTGCAACACTCGTCCCGTTGCCAGTCGATTGTCATTCCTTGATACCGATAACTCAACTACCCCACTTCACCACTTTTTTATCCTTTTTTTTTTTAAACAAACATTCCCACTAGAGATAGACATTTATCAACAATTTTACAAACAATTGTAGAGTGAATTTTGTTTACCACAAATAAACATTTTTTTATGAACATTTTATTGAAGGTTGAGCAAATCGTTTGCTGGAAGTTTAAGCAAACTTTGGGTTGGGTTCGTTGTATGTTTAATCAAATTTTCATCAAATTTTTAATCAACCAGTTATGATTATTAATGGAAGAAAATTGGAAATCGCGCATGTTTTTTTTTTTTTGATAATATTTTTTTTGAGTGTGCGATTATATAAATGAACATGTAAACCATATCTTAATAGTTATGAAACAAAATGTATTGATAATAAAAAAACGAACACAAAATACATTCGATGTGAATAATTTATAACACTAAACAAATTGACATAAAAAACAACTTTTTTATTTATTTTTTTAATTAGATTTTCTTTCAACTGTGTACTGATTGACAATTCAGTAGTTGCTTATACTATTTGTGCTATAATCAACTGCTAAAAAATCGATCTCCATTCTTTTGAGTAACTTTTATCACAATACTCTATTCTCAATTAAGGTATTCTCTTGAATGGTTATTGGCAAATAGTTGAGAGGTCTTTATTTTATCCTACTGTTATTGATCGTTTATATGATCTACAATGTTGTTTTGGTCTTTCTCATACTTTAAATGTACAAATGTTTACTCAGGTTTGAACTACCTCTGACTTTTTATTTTTGGATGTTCCGAACATTTCACGTATGCAACTTCTGATAATCGATTGAACTTTGTGAAGACATTACCAGAGTTTTTGGCATAGCTTTGACAACAAATTTTTGTAATCTTATTGTTACTGTAGACAAATTTAAATAAAATCTCAATATTTTGTTTTTTGTGCATTTCTATAGAAACGCTCAAAGTTAAAAGTATTTTCACTGGAACATTCTTCCAAAAAAAGGTGTAGTCTTTCGAAAAATACAAAAATAAAAACTTCTTAAAGAAGAGTTGCGTTTGTAGTGGAGTGTGAAATTTTTACTTTAAAAATACGTATTTCGCTTCGAGACATTTCATTGGCGAAAAAAAACACCTTTGTTTAGTAAGCTATTATTTATCATTTATATATTTTTAAAACCTTTTTTGTAAGTCAAACGATTTTGGCAATTACTTAATTTATTTATTTACCTTAATACATATTTTTTTTTTTTTTTTTGCGAAATTTGTACTCGCGTATCAGAGAGAAGTAGCTTTTGAATAATAATTAAAAGGCATAAAATAGAAAACGTTGAAGTTGAACAAGAAATATTACTTTCTGTTATCTTTGTTTATTTTCAACGTTTCCAATTTTTATTTCTATTTTTATTCAAAAGCTGTCCATCCTTGTTATATGTATATATTATAAATTTTAAACTTTTATACTTATATGAAATTCAATATATTGTAAAATGTCTGTAATGGATTTTAATACGTCAAACCTGATTCTTCAGTATCGACTCCCTTATAAAACAAAATATTCTCAGTATTTTAAATTATCCACAATAAATTTCATGTATTAAAAATAAACTAAGAACCTATACTTTAAATACTTGGCTGTCAGAAAATAATATCTACAGCACAATTAGTATAGTAATACTAATAATTTATTCTTTCATTTGATTAAAAATTATTGGTAGTCATTAGCAAAACGTTATATTATGTAATAAAAGTTTGTCTTGATGATATTTCTGTCCAGTCGAAAGCTTGGATCGAATAACCAAACTTGCGCTCATAGGCAGCCAACCACAAACACAAATTCAGTTATTCGATCCAAACCTTCAACTCGTAACTTAATTGAAAAGCGGAAAAGAAGATACAAAATTATTAATGGCAACTAATGTTTTACAGCCGGCAGACATCGGGGTGTCGGGTAGCGGAGGTAGGATATCTAGGAGTCGAACTACCGATGAGCCTCAGATTGGGAAGTACAGGTTAATGAAGACTATTGGCAAAGGTAACTTTGCCAAGGTAAAACTCGCCCGACACATACCAACCGGAAAAGAAGTAGCTATCAAGATTATCGACAAAACTCAACTCAACCCTGGCAGTCTTCAAAAAGTAAGATTTCATCAAGTAGTAACCATTTGCTTATTATCAAAAATTGTGACATTTTATTTTTTGCGGTCATGCAAAATAAACACTGTTAATTTCTGTTTAATAATTATTAATACGAATAATTTTTCTTCATTGTCATAAAATGTTTCAAATAAAATTCAAGAACAGCAAAATGCACCACTTAGAAATGGTCAAAAAATTGGAAGTATTCAAAGACTTATAACAAAAAATTACGGAATGCGTAATGGATCAACCGTAACTTTAACCCTGATACCAAAAAAGTTAGACCCTTTGCCGTTTTGTAAACCAAAAAAAATTTCATTTTTTTCAATTTTTCAACCATTTTTAAGTAGCGTTTTTCTTCTTTTAAGTGTATATTTAAATAATAGCGTTCTTTCTTAAGTTTAACAATTAGAAAGATCAACATTAACTGATGATGGTAAAATTTGCAGCTCTTTCGAGAAGTAAGAATAATGAAAATGCTCGATCATCCGAACATTGTAAAGTTATTCCAAGTCATAGAGACTGAAAAGACGTTGTACTTAGTTATGGAATATGCTAGTGGCGGCGAAGTATTCGACTATTTAGTGTTACATGGTAGGATGAAAGAGAAAGAAGCGAGGGCGAAATTCAGGCAAATTGTATCCGCCGTGCAGTACTGCCATCAAAAGAAAATCATTCATAGGGATCTTAAAGCTGAAAATTTATTACTAGATGGTGAAATGAATATCAAAATCGCAGATTTTGGCTTTAGTAATGAATTTACACCTGGCAATAAATTGGATACGTTTTGCGGATCACCGCCATATGCTGCACCTGAATTATTTCAAGGTATTACTTAACAAATTAGTATATTTACATTGTTTGTATTAAAAAAAAAAGTATATCTATTGAATCTGCTTTTTTCCTTTTATTGGAGAAATAATAGAAACATTTTTACACAGGGAAAAAGTATGATGGTCCTGAAGTAGATGTGTGGTCTTTGGGTGTTATTCTCTATACTTTAGTATCAGGCTCACTGCCGTTCGATGGTTCAACGCTTAAAGAACTGAGGGATCGAGTATTAAGGGGGAAATATAGAATACCATTTTATATGTCTACTGACTGCGAAAACCTCCTTAAAAAGTTTTTGGTGCTCAACCCGATAAAACGGGCTTCGTTAGAGGTAAAGTTTCTTGACTTTAATTTATATGTTTTGAAATCACAAATTTATGTAACAATTAAAATATTAGTATACTAATAAATTAATAAAATATTGTTAATCATTGGAATAGATGGAAATAATCGAAAGAATTTAAAATTTTATTCATAAAGATAACTTATAATATAAACATTTATCTTGGTGTTATGCAAAAGAAAAATGATTTTGATTAGTGTATTGTATAAAATGTGAATTTTTATTATATTTCCTCGTAAATTATTAATTATAGAACATAATGAAGGATAAGTGGATGAACATGGGCTATGAAGATGACGAATTAAAACCATACGTAGAACCAGAGCCTGATTACAAAGACGACATGAGGAAAGGTGAGTCTACGAGTATGTACACAAGACTTACTACTTACTGTTTTTATGTTACATCGAATGCCAAACGGATATTGAGTGACTTTCAAAGGGACTAAGTAATAATACAAAAAAAAAGTAATAAACAAAAAAAGTAAACAGAATAAGATGAAAAGAGGCTATGAAAAAATCATAAATTTATATTCTTCTGAAAGTGTCATGTGATTAATGTAGCATGAAACCTGTTTTGACAAACGCTAGCAACTTGTATTTGTTATAAACTTCATTCATAAAGAATCATCTCTAGTAAAAAATTACCTATTTTTGTATGTATATTTTTTTTCTGTCATAGTTGCTTGTGTTAATTATTTATAAATTCATTCTTTTAGGAAATGTAAAAAAAGTGTAAAATTACAATCTGTGGATAATATATATAATAATATTAGATATAATAATTTGAAAAATAAATTAAAATTAAAGCAATGTAAGTGTTAAGAAATTAAAAAAATTAATAATAAGTTTTTGGTTTGAATGATCATTATACAGTTTACAAATGAATACCGAATATAAAATTAGTTGAGAATTGCATATTTAAAATAATATTATATTAATTTACGATATATAGTTCAATATCATAGTTCGGCTGCATATATATAGTATATAGAATATAAATTGTAGTGTAATTTTACAGTTTTTTTACAGTGTACCTTCAACTAAAATTATGCAGCATGACTGTGTCATGTTTAAAATAGATGTTACACTTTTATTTTTATTATTTTTGTTGCAATCAACGATTTCATTGAATGAAATTTCATTAATTTGAAAATACTAAATATTAATTTTGCCATGTCTACATTTTCACTCCATATTTTTTGAAGGTCTTGCTTTTGTTTAAATAAGAGTGTCATATAACATATTATTGATATAAATAACCTTCAAGTCTTTAGAATTGAATATTTGTTTACTCTTATAGTAAATGGAATTCCAAAGATAATAAAATAGACATACACTCAAACCTCCTTGATGGAACGTTTATTTTGATCAAGCAGTCAGGTGAAACTTGATTTAGCCGCTAAATCAAGTTGACTACTTGATCGCTAAATTTTAGCGACTTTTCTTGTTCATTAATTGTATAGATTAAAGAATTGAACATTGGTGAGGAAAGTTTGATTAAGTGATTCATATCTCAATCGATCTGCAATCGTGGTTTGAGTGTAGTGCAAATCAACTCAATTAATTAAATGTGCATGAATGTGTTTGCAATTTTATGTGTCAATAGGTTTTTTTTTTTTTTTTTTTTTTTTTTTTTTTTTTTTTTTTTTTTCCCTTTTTTTCTTCTTCTCTTTTTCTATTTTTTGTTTCCTCTTTTTCTCTCTTTTTTTTTTTTTTTTTTTTATTTTTTTTTTTTTTTTTTTTTTTTTTTTTTTTTTTTTTTTTTTTTTTCTTTTTTTCATTCCTTTTCTTTTTTTTTTTTTAAAACACTATATATTCCTTTCAAATAATCTTCTTGTATGCTTCTTGGTTTGTGTGAG